>KK114449.1:83994-113382 GCA_000611955.2 Stegodyphus mimosarum
CAAAAACGATAGAGTCATGGTTTTGTAATATCTAAAGCATTGATAGGTAATATCATCGACAAGAAAGGAAAAAAACGTCCAATTGGAGCCTCCAGTAGGATAAAAATTCCAAACAAGTATCCAAGGAAAAAACGGACATCTTCGACTATTGCAAAGGTATGTTGTTTAATGTTAAAAGAAAATCCTCCTAGTCAAAGGACAGTTGCAAAATCATTAAAATGCTCGGTGTCTACTATAAACAAAATGATAAATTTTGATTTAAATCTGAAGAAAGCGAAAAAACGCAATGTGCATCGTGTTCTTCCGAAGTATATCGCTCGACGCAGGACACGCTGCAGAATTCTATATGAGAAACACTTATCCAAAGAAAAATGGAAAACAATGATCACAATAGATGAAGCATGGGTGTATTTAAATGATTGTAACAAAAAAAGAGCCATTTATTGTCATAAAAGGGGAGAAAAAAATTTAAGTACATGGTTCAAAGAATCGAAAGAAAGTTTTTTCAAGGGATTCATGATTGTTGCTGGTTTTTCTTATAATGGCAATTTAAAAATAAAGAGAGTGCAAAAAAATGTCAAGATTAACTCCAAATACTATCAGGAAAATATTCTATCGCCAATTTTTCGGAATGAAATACCATTGCTTTACCCACAGTGCCATCCATCTGTGAGACTCCATCGGGACAAAGCTAGCAGTTACACATCAAAATCCACTGTAAATTTCCTAAAAGAAATGGAACAAAAAACTGGTATCGAGAACATACTCTTCACTGATATCCCTACTAAATCTCCCGATGTGTCACCTACGGATTTTTGTGCTTTCAGACTTTTAAAAACTGCATTATCCAAACATTGTCCCAAAACCTTAACAGGACTCTGGAAAGCTGTTCGGGAGGAATGGGATAGAATATCTCTTGTGACCATTCAAAAGGTATTATACATTATTATCCTGGAAATTGCAGTGTCGAAAGATAGTTCAGAATAAGGGATGTCAAATAGAACATTTAAAACACAAGAATTTTATGTAATTTAGTTTTGTGAATGCAATATACATTGTCTAAAAAATGTGAGAACAGCCTCTGTAGCTGGACCCATGAAATTAAACTAACTGGACTTACTAAAATTATTACAGCCTTCTCTTTTCTAATAAATATTTTAGGCACCTAGCCATGCAAATGGCTATTCCAAAAAAAATTGGAAATAAATGATGCTTTAACAAGTGGGAATGCGAGATAACACATAATTGTGAAGATCAGAATAAAATATCCATTTATAATTCAGGAATAGTAAAAAAGGGACATAACTACTGCACATCAAATATATTTATAAACATTCATAGAATAATTATGCCATTGAAATATAATGATGTGCCACTGCTATAAATACAAAGCTGTACATTAGGAGGGGGAAATCTGCTGAGAGATATACAGAAGGAAAGGGTTATATGTACATTGTATAGTTCCACATGTCATTTTGTTAAAATGTTTTTATAAAATAATGGCTCTAGTGTAGAATTGGGTGCCCTTTTGATTGGCGAAAAATTTTGTTCAGTTTGGGCGATGAAACCCCACTTCTGGTTACCACGAGAGTTTTAACTTGGTTTTAACTTCTTGATTTTTTTTTAAGTGAAAATAAATAGATGTGCACATGAACAAAGTCAAAGCAGTGTGCAATGACTAGTTTGTGCAATTCTCTGATTTTTTTTTTAAGTGAAAATAGGTCGATGTGTACATGGACACGGAGTTTGTGAAATTCTCTGACTTCTTATTTTGGTTTTGTGTAGCAGCCATCTTGAAATTGTGGCTTTCTGGCGCCGATCTTGGCGTCAAAAAAGAATCACCAAAAAAAAAAAGAGGCACCCAATTGTAAACTTTTACGAAAATAATTTCAATAGTGAATCTGGTTTTGTGGTACATTAGATAACATACAGTTGGCAGACCGACTTACACTAAGAATAATCTATAGTTGTGCTACTGTAGAACAAACTGTTGATACCCCTTCATGCTTATCATTAATTTACTGATTTACTACAACCATAATCTATCTAGTATGAATACTGACTTTGTCAATTATTCTGCATGGAAAGTGTAAATCACAAACAAACATTTTGCTCAGGCCCACCAGCGGCCGAATGGTTAAAGCCACTAAACACTGGTAGTTCGGTCCGGGGTTCGAGTCCCGATGAACGGGCTGGCTGCATAGGCGTTTTCGTGGTTTTCCCCATGTGTAACGTGGCTACGAGCCATTTTCCCTTAAAAAGACCTCCATGGGCATCCCTCCCCCATCCGTGTAGTGCCTACGGGCGGAGCACGTATTAAGAAAAAAAAACATATTTGCTCCTGAAATTGAGATAGCTTTCAAGCTATACTCAAGCTAAATTAAGAACATGCACACAATAAATGTTAATTGTTTATTATTATTATCAAAATTTATTCATGCAAACTATTTTTACACTTAATATTTCATCCACTTTATTCTGAAATTTTAAACATTATAATTTGGTTGGATCCTAGCAGAGCCCACACCCTTCACGCGAATGATTTTGGTTGGCGATAATTGCGCCAATCTTGGTAACTCTACTTCGATATACTAGATATGGCAAACCTAACTATTTCTAGAATTTTCATATTCGGCGGGTATTTCGAATTTTGCCATTTTGTAGTTGATCATCGAGTTGGAAGTATGGCTGCTTGTGTGTGCGAGTATACATTAGAATTTTTTACTTTGTTGAATGCGAAAGGTAATAAAGAATTTATTCAATCGTGTATGAAGGAAGGATTGATTGCTTCGAATTACGAATGTCCTAAATGTAATGAGCGAATGGGATTATACGAAATAAAGAGTGTTGTTTTGGATGAAGATGTCGGAAAAAAGGTGTGAATGCGCATGATGTTTGTAGAAGTATAAGAAAGAATTTGTGGTTTTCCAAAAATAAGTTAAGTATGTATGATATTTTGCGTGTAACTAAAATGTGGTTTGGAAGATGTATGAATGATTATGTTGTGATTTTTTATTTTAAATATATTTGATTAATTTCTGTAATGTTTACATATATTTTCATTACGCATTCACCTTATCCCACTGTATTCACTTGCCGCCATTGTCATTTTCCCTTGGCGCATTTTTTTCACTTTGTCGCCAAGGGTGTGGGCTCTCCTAGGATTTTACCTTATAATTTAATTTTAAATTTTAAAATGTAAGATATAACAGTTTGGTAAGATATGAAATCTGATAATTCTAATAATTCAGTTCTGATAATTTGATCCTTCAGTTTGTATAAATAAGATATAAAATCTGGTAATAAGTAAAAATCAGGATACTCTTCTGCTAGTGACTGGATTCAAAAAGGTATATGCGTATGGACATACGTAGGTATCCATGCCTGCATGAATGTATGTGTGCATACACACATACATACACACCTACACACACTGATGAAAAAAATTCCAACACCTAGAAGGAATTGTGCTAGATAAATAAAAATTTAGTAGCCATGTTTATAAATCTGAAAGATGACGTCTATTCAAATTTCGCATAGGTGCATTAGAGTTTTAAGTGCTGGTAGTGCCACTATGAACTTGCAAATCAGGTTTACTTTAAACATGCACTGTAAAGTTCATTTATCATTGAGATTACTGAGTTGATGTTAGTCAAGAATGACTTTAAGAAGACAGCTCAGCGAATCTGAACGAGATTGTGTAATAGGACTATAAGAAGGTGAACTTTCTGTGATATTGCAGAGACTTAGCAAGAATGTAACCACTATGCATGATTGTTGGTAGCAGTGGTCAAGGAAAGGTACTGCCTCAAGAAGACTGAGTCTGGGGAGCCCATGTGGCACTGAGAGGGAAGACTGCTTGTGTTCTGCATATAGCTGTGGCATATCATGCTGCATCTGCAGCAGAAATTTCAGCTGCATTTGGTGCCACAACATATATAGTGACACACATATAGTGACACAACGAACTGTTATAAATCAGTTACTGGAAAGACACCCTGTAGTGTGCATACCACTGACTCCAAACCACTGCCATTTACGATGCCGATGATATCAAGCTAGAGCTCATTGGAGGACAGATTGGAGATCTGCAGTGTTTTCTGATAAAAACTGTTCTGTCTTGGTGCAGTCATGGCCATATGTTGGTTAGAAGGAGGCCAAGTGAGCAACTGTAACCTAGACACACTGGACTTATACCTAGAGTTATAATCTGGGGAGCAATTTCGTATGGCAGCAGAAGCACTCTCATGGTTATCCCATGCATCCTGACTGCAAATTTGTATGTCAGTTTGGTGATTCAACTTGTTCTGCTGCCATTCATAAGCACATTCAAGGGAGGTGTTTTTCAACAGGATAACACTCGCCCTTATACAGCTGTTGTAACCCAACATGCTCTACAGAATGTAAACATATTGCTTTGGCCTGCTAGATCACCAAAGATCACTAGATCACCTGCTAGATCACAATCAAACATGTATGAGATATCATTGGATGACAACTCCAGCATCATATACAACCAGCAATAACCATCCCTGTGTTGACCGACCAAGTGCGTCAGGCATGGAACTCCATCCCACAAACAGACATCTGGCAACTTTATGATACAATGCATGCATGTTTGCATGCTTGCATTTGAAATTCTGGTGGTTTTATCAGTTATTAATAACATGCAAGCATTTCACATTTGAAACATCTCTTCTCACACTGGCATTAATTAACCTGTGATCTTAAAAACTTAATCAATTAAATATGTTACTTAAACAAATGTGTTGCCAAAATTTCATTACTCTAGAATAATGTTTTCTTGGTGCTGATATATTTTTCTCTGTCAATGTATATACATGCATACATAAAAACATACATCCACACATACATGCATTTCTGAAATCCAGTCCCGATAACAGAATACTAAAATCAGATGCATTAAGTAGTTTAAAGAACCAACATACAGATATATTATGAAACACTGAATAAGAATGCTATAGGAAACATAATATATTATTTACGTTACAAATAACAGAATATTTATGAAATAACCAGAAAATACACTCATGTCCATAAATTAAGGATAATTCAAAATCGCACGGAAATCGAACTCTAAAGTAAAAATTCTACCTCTAGAATTATCGCACACATCTTGAAGAATAACATACAAATTACAGGAAGACATCAGGTGACACCTATAGTACGTCATAATGACGAGAGTGTAAGAGAAGTGTACATAAGGAACGGTAGTAAAGAAGTAGAACTGTTCATGAGCGTCCTGTAAGCCACTCAGTGCCACAACCGAATAATTACGGCACAGAGGACGCATACGGAAGATTTTTTATGAGGTAGAATTATCCGCTGCCTGGAATGCGGGCATACTCAGATGAAAGTATCCGTGAAGCTTGGAATACCACAAAGTGTCATCTCTAGACTTCACAACGATTCCAAAATGATGGAAAAGTTAGTAGACGTTACAGTACATGTCAACCCTGAGTTATAACGCTGAATGACAACTGGTATTTGGCAGTAACTGCCAAAAGAAGCAGACGGAGCACAGCATCAGACCTGTCTCATCAGTTATTTTCAGCCACGGATGCGACAGTTTCAAGGCAAACTGTGTGCAGACGTTTGGGACAGATTAGTCTATATGCTCGTAGGCCTGTCAGATGTGTTCCACTCATGGCAGTTCACTGTCGCCAACGGTTAGCCTGGAGTAGAGAACATTGAATGTGGACATCATAACAGTGAGCTTGTGTGATGTTTTCAAATGAGTCCAGGTTTAGCTTGCAGTCTGATTCACGTCGGACGTTTCACATGCAGAACTCCAGGTATCCGGTACCACCAAGATAACATCATTGAACAACGCCGTTACAGTGGTGCAGGATTGCTCGTTTGGGATGGAATTATAACTGGGTTCCAGAACAGATCTGCATGCTCAGATTGGAACCATGACAGGCCAGATTTATTGGGACATCATTCTGGAATAACATGTATGTGTGTTTAGGGGTGCCATGGGTGCAGAATTTGTATTTATGGATGGCAACAGCCGTCCTCACGGTGAAAACATTGTAAAGGAATGCCTTTTCTATCTGAGGATGACACCCATATGGAATGGTAACATTCTCACCTGACTTGAATCCGCTAGAGCAGGTGTGGAACATGCTTGGCAGACAAATTTCAGCCCGTCAAGCACTTCCTACATGTGTACCAGAGTTTCGGAGAGCACTGCTTGCTAAGTGGAGTAATTTTCTCGAAGATCAGCTCGATAATTTGATACTCAGTATACCTAGGCGTTGTGCGGACTGTATTTCATTGTCTGGGAGATATACAATGTATTAACCATCATACCAACCATGTAATGTTAATTTTTTGTAAGGGAGATATTTTTTGTAATTGCTCCCGAGAGCAAAAATCGTAGTTTTTATATTTGGTACTATACATAAACCATCTTTTTTGTTCTTTATCTGTTGTTTAATGAATGGGCTTTATGAATAAGTCACGTTTGTTTTGTTTCTAAACTTTTATTAGCCAGAGCTGGCATTATTCTTTATTTATGGACATGAGTGTAAATCAAATTGAACATTGCTGTTTATTTATTATACTTCAAAAGGATGGAAATAAAAAGAAAAAAAAAAGATTATAACATACTATATAGTCAAAATAAGAGTTTTACCTTGATCGTTAAGCCCAGGTATCGATCGGGAATCCATAATTATATCTTAAAGTCATCCCTTCTGCACATTTAAAGTAAAAACTTGAACAACATACTTCTATGTAAAACCTCCTAAATTAAAAGAAACTGTTATTTTATTCAGCAAAAATCAGAAATAACAAAGAGCCACATGCATGAAGAGATAACTTCTACAGACTATAAAAAAGTGATTAAACATTTAGTAAATTGAGAAATCAAACATAAATAAATATTATTACAATACTTCCAGATTAAAGTAGGAACTATGGTTAATCAACACAGTTAATATGCATTATTGCCTAATCTGTAATATTAAAATGCTACACGTTACTAAGGGCTTGTGCAGCAACTGCTTTAACACAACAGTACCATTATTATAGATAATACAATATAACAGGTGAATAATAAGAATATTATTATTGACAAACTCAAATGTAAAATGAAATAATAATCAAAAAAAATTTTATTTTTAAATATTGCATTTACTCTCATATTCGCCAAAAATCTAGTATCTATGATACAGCCTTTTGAAAATTATTGCCAACACCAAAACGACCCGTTTATTGCTCATTATAATGTTGCCAAAAGTCACCAAATCCCATGTGTACCGTATACTAAGATTAAACTCTTTATTCTTTCCTCCTTTTCCTACTAATTTTACTGTTTGAATTCAGAAGGGAAAAAATATGTGGTGTATACTATTTTTGAAGAAGTGGATTAAATGATAAATATAGTACATTAACACATTTTAAGTGGGAAACGACTAAACTCATTTTGTGTATATAATTATTAAAGCATGGGAAATGACTAAACTCATTATTTTTGCATATTATTATTAAAGTGCTGGTGATAATGAAATGCCTTCTCTATGAATTATCATTGGGTTTTTTAGGGACTAAATGCCGTTTTTTAACTTGACATTTTTTACAGTAAATTCCTAAAAACTGACCACAATAGAATAGAATGTTTTTATTTTACAAATGCCAAACATTAGCGCTTAAGCCATTAGTTCACAGCCTCTCCAGTACTTTTCAACAATGTCCTCGTACCGAGAAAGTGCAATACAATTATTTAAATGTTTAAAAATCATAGGCTGATTGGAGTCACACAAAATACAGTTTGGGAAATCCACCACTCCAATTTTGTTAGAATAAAATATATGACATAGCCTTTATAGGATAGAATGTGATGATGAAGAAATGTGTGCTGATATTTTGTCGAATTATTCCTGCCAGAAAGAGCTTACAAATGATGATTCTGATGATGACGAAATTATACAACAGCAATAGAATAGATCAATAGACTTTTTTCTGACCAAGAATTTCAAGCAGTTCTGATTCATGTCCAGATTCAAATGATTCTGATTTTGAAGTAAAATGGTTGTCAGTAGAAAATCCACCAGCCTGGAAAAGGTTTTAGATCCCTCAGGAATAAATACAGAAAATGTTCTAGATATACAAAGGGCTGGTGATAATGAAACATCTTTTCTATGAATTATCATTGAAAGCACCACAGAAAAGATGAATGTAAAGCAGTAAAACTGCATCAATGTACTGTTGGCCGATCATAGTCCCCGTAATAAGCACATACAGGGGAAGGGGTGTGTGATCATTGATCATGATGCCAGCCCATACCATGATACTACATCTCAGATACCAGTCACCTTCATGGATATTTTCTAAATGATAAGCAGTATCACTTTCACGCTACTAATCAAACGATATTTCACACATGAAAATCAGAAAATTTAATTAAACAACCATCTACAGAATTATAAATTCAACATGTTTAGAAATGCCACTGAATAGAATATTCGGTGAAACTGCGCTTTAGCCCACTGCTTGGCGATGTTTTGAAAATCGCCAATTCGGCGCGTTTCTGCGAAACGTCTTTGCAACCTTCACGACACGCTCCACGAAAACCTATTGTAAACAAAACATAGAATTCTAAAGCATAAATTAGTATGAAAACTGTTGCCACAAAAAGATAATAAAATAATATGCAAAACGAACATTATGATCATTAAAATATTTGTCAGTTAGGTTTAAATTAATTATTTACATTTTATGTTGTAGTACTTACACATTTTATGCCGTTACATAACCTTCCCGACACGCTCCGCGAAAACGTAACCAAAATGACATCGAAGAAAGAAGGAATTTCTTTTAAAAGGGCATTAAAATTACAAATGATACCATGCACACACCGTTCCGTTTTAACTTAAAAAAAAAGTCTGCGGATTGCACAATGTAGGCAACGTACACAAATGAACAAAATAAGCTAAAATAACGAAAATAAATTACAAGAAAATACCATGTGCACAGCGTTCCTTTTAAACTTAAAAAAAAACTTCAGCGAATTGCACAATGTAGGCAAAGTACAAACAGTCAGCCATGTTGGCGGATATACGGAATTACCCATGTTGGCGCGTTTATTGCTGATTCAAAAACAATCGCCGCCAAGCAGTGGGCTAAAGCGCATTCCAACCGAATATTCTTAACTTAAAGCAAGAAAATACTTTAAAGATGATTTATTTGATAAGAAATGACATGATGTAATGTTTTCATCATTTCAGAAAAATGCAAAACAGCTGAAAAATTAAGCAGTGATCTAAACATTCAATCATAAAACTGAAACTTAGACAATATGAATCAAGACTGCTCTCGCTTTTAGAATATTTATGTTTCTTTCCAAGCTACAACATAATAATTAAATTGTGTGTATCGGAATAAAATGCAGCCCATGTTCTATGTAATTCATAATACATGGGCTAATATAAAAAACAGTTAAGTAAAGTTTATGATGAATACAAAATGTAATATGCAAAAACGATCAATTTGTTCATAAGATGAATAAAGAATTCTTAAGAAAAATACTCAGAGTGGATAAATACCAGTCCACAAATAAAAAAATTTTGAGTATCTAATTTTGTTATAATGAAATGTTTGATGGAATAAGAACTATTTTATTAACTATTTAATATAATAATATTTCACTTCATTTTTTCATAGTATTAAAAAAATAGACTTATCTTAGAAAGAAAAATCTGTTCATTTTAATTGTGATTATTCACACAGTAAATAATGTAATTGTTAAAGCAAAAAATTAGGATGTATGTCATGTGATTTTTAACATGAACATATACAAAAATTCTTATTCATTAATCAACAGATATTAAATTAGTTTTGAAATATTTTACTAATGCTGAAAGTTGCTACTATCATTCTACAATATAACTCATTTTAAAAACTTTGTTTAAAAAGAAACACTCTTCTGTTACAAGGACTGGATTCAGAAATGTATGTATGTGTTCACTTAAGCATGCATATATATGTACATGTGTATTAATATGTGTACACACACACCTATGCACATACATTTCTGAATCCAGTCTTGAAAAGAGAAAAGTACCCAAGAAATTAAAGCTGAAGATCAAGCTACTGTGTTTTTCAAACATACCTATTCAACTTTTTTTTTTTCTGTCACTAATCGCATTTTTGCCTGCACAGAACCACACTGTCATAAAAGTATGCCTATTAAAACTTCTCAAATATAATGAAAAGAGTTTAAAATACTTAATCCATTATGTATTCATCACTAATTCATTATATATTCATCACAAATTCATTTTAAAAATAATATTTCCTTTTTTAAATGAAATATGTGGAGATAAATTAATACTATTCTGCAGTTTATCTATACCAATCTCGACATTTAACAACATTTCTTATTCTGTTTCTATTTAATAAGTTGTATTTATACACATACAGGATATAAATTTCTAAACATAAAGCCTTTTTCAAATTTAAAGATGAATTCATGAAAAGTTAGAATTTTTTTAATTCTGGCAGTAATAAAATTTACCACAATTAATGTCTGCTTTTACAAAAGAAGGCATGCTTTTACAAAAGAATAACATAAAGGAATTATTTAAGCAAGAAATCACATGACATACATGGAAGTGTAATGTTTTTATTTACTTGAATAAATCAAATCCTTCTTCTTTAAATGACAAATATTAATTTACAGTTCTAAAGTATTTTATTCATGGTGAAAGTTGTGATCTTAAGCGAGACCATTCTGATAAAATTCATTCCCTTAACAGATCGCGTGCATTACTAAATACTATATTCATAAAAACTCACCATTTTCAAAATTAACTTATATTTACTGCATCGCCAATCTCACAGGTTTCATTTCAATAGTACAGATAAACTGACTATCCATTTAAAAATGTAATAATTTAATTCCTTAGGCTTAATAATAAAGAAAAGATGCCGCACACGTTTAAATTTTAATTTCAGAACTATGTTTGCATGAGGCCTGCTTCACTGAGAAATAAAAAAATTGCATTTTCAAATGTTGCATATTCGTATATAAACAATGAGCCATAGCTTACGGCTACGAATGTCATTAAAGAGGATGCTTCATTTAAGTGATACGCAAGATGATCCAAGGGATTTTCTAGTAGATGCGGATAAACAGAGCATCCCTATCATCCAACCAGAAGGATCATCCAATCATCAAAATAAACGACCGGAAGTGATATATTTTACTGAGTAACATCGATGGAAAGTTTCGTAAGGTAAAATAAAAAATAAAAATTAATTAATTAATAAAATATAAAAAAGGAGAGATCTATTATAAAAGTTCTTTAAAAAGCCTAATTAATCTTCTTGTTAAAGTGTATATTCAAAAGTTGAATGCAATTACATATATAGTATGATTATTAATTCAAAGGTTAAAAAGAGTAATATGTTTTTGATGCTTTTTTAATTCGTATTTTAACAAAATGTAAATATTTGCGCTACATTTGCGTGAATAAATTTTGTAGATAACAATTAATTATGCCTGAATTTATATCTTAGAAACTAAATTAATTACTATTAGAATAAAAAACTATTCTTTTCTATTAACATTATCTGAAGACAATAATACTATTAAAAAAAAATTATTTCTTCCAAATTCCAAAAGTTTGAGTGGTAAACATTGAAACAACTCAACTCAGTTTTTAATGTGAGTAGCGGCTAAGTTAATGTTTACGTTTCGTGAGATCTAATATTACCAAATATTTCGCAAGTTATTCTTTCCTTTTCTTTGTTTTGTTGTGTAAACAATGTCTAAAATAAAAGTTACCCCATTAGGTAAGTAAAAAGAAATGGAGCTGTCTTCTTACGTTTACAAGACAGAAACAAAACGCTTGTTTATATTTTATTAGTAACGTATTTTAAATATTTTCTTTAAAGTTTGTGTTTAAAAACAAAGGTGTTATTCATCTAACGTAAGGCGTATATCAGATTTCTGCAAAAAAAAAGTGCTAAAGTCTTGACCAGACTATTTCACTCATTTCATGTTCATTTGTTAAATATGAACATGCAGATCTTAAGGAATTTAGCATGTTTTATTCTGTTTTCTAGCAATATATATGCTTATTTCTTATGCAAGGAAATATTTATTTTGTAGCATCACGTCTTGAAAATATAAAGTAAGATTTTGTTTAAAAAGACTCGTTTACACCCATTTCAGGTAATTTTTTCCTTTTAATTTGTGAAAAGATAACCTCGGTCCGCTTTGTTTGTACAGGCAGGTTTGCCAGATCTCCAGGATTTTTAAATGAGGCTGATGTGCATCTAATGCGGTGTTTCCGAAACTTTTCTCATTGTAAAAACACATTTTAAATTCTAAAATTTTTGAAGAACTTTACAGTAAATTTGAGTTTTTAGATAATAAATCATAATGGCGTTAGACAAACAAACAAACCTTTATTCCAATATTTAAGTCATACCTATGAAAAAAATATTTATCATCAGTTTTTATATTTACAAACAAAACTAATTGTATGAAACAAATAAAAAAAGTGTTTTTCCGTGATTTCAATGCATTTGATTTCACGAGCAAATTTAAAAGCGTTTTACAGTTCGAAATGAGATTAAAAAATCACGAGTGAAATTTGACTTTGCTGGCAGATCTGAATCGTTATGGGAAACTACAGTATTCATTTTTTAAATACCTGTAATGATAAAAACTTTGCCTACCAGTTAGTAAAAATTTTGTATTTACTTATCAGTATCAAAAAGAATATAAAAAGTAATATGTTACTAAATGCATTAGAGTACTGTTAATTTCATTAATAATAAATTGCTAAATTTATTACGTATGTAATTTAAACCACCTTATATTTTGGCTTTAAATTTTTTTAAGAGCTGTTTTAAATTATAATATAGTTGTACTAAAATAAAATTATATGTATATAGTATTATAGTAAATACTAATTGTATTGTACTAAAATTATATTGCTGCTGTTAAGTGCATAAATGTAGACAATTTTTCATTTCTCCAATTTCATAACTTCAGCTTCCATAATTTTTCACAGAGCACTTAATAATTGCTTCAGGAAACACCAACCTGATTAATCAGTTTCATTGTTAAATACATGAGCTCTAATACAAAGGATATTTTCATCTATGACCAACATTTGGTTTTTACAGCGATTGCAGATGTCAACACTAAAAGAATATTTAACCTTGAATGTATAAATTTGTGTATCTGAATATATAAAATCCAATAAAGAATTTCAAAGGAAAATGTTGGTTAATAAATAATATATAAGAGTGGAACAAGAATTGGAGCCATCTACATCATCTTCTGAATAGAAAAGTTGCAAAGTACAGGGTGTTTATAAAGTCCCGGACCCATTTTGATGTTTAATAACTCATAAAATAATGAAGATATAAACAAACTTATGGCATTTATTGATGGAATAACTTATATATTTTCCTTTTCATGTTTGAATATATTTACTTTTGTAAATATCATCTGCGGGTGTGGTTAATTTCAGATTATTTCATTTTCCAGTCTAAATATCTGTACTTTTCTAAATATCGTCTGCTTATTAACTGCATTTTTCTCTCTTTTGTTTCTGGCAACTATTGCAATGTTATGTGTGCATATGGGGATCTGAAAACCCCCATGAATACCATGAGGCACAAAGAGATTCCCCAAAGGTTAATGTGTGATGTGGACTAATGCACGACTGAGTCATTGGGCCTTTCTTTTTTACAGAAAAGACGGTATCATCAGTCGTATACTTAGACATGTTGGAAAACTTCGTATTTCCGCAACTAGAAGAGCTTCAGCCACATGTCTTTTTGCAACAAGATGGTGCACCACCTCATTGGGGGTACCATGGTTCGTAGTTCTTTCAATGACCATCTGACAGGAAGATGGATTGGGCGAGGAAGTCCAATTCCTTGGCGACCCAGATTACCCGATATAACACTGCTGGTCTTTTTCCTTTGGGGATTTGTAAAGGACAACATTTGCCGGAAGAGAGTGTCGAACGTGGATGACCTAAAAGCCAGAATTACAACCGCAATAGCCTCTGTGGATGCCGACATGCTTGCCGGTACCTGGCGTGAAATTGAATATCGACTCGATATTCTCCTTGCGACAAAAGGGGCACACGTGGAAGTTCATTGACAAGGGTCATGAAACTTTTTGAGTCTATCTAACCATTTATGTTATTAATTTTAATATATCTTTATTATTTTATGAGTTATTAAACATCAAAATGGGTCCGGGACTTTATAAACACCTTGTATGTGCAGTGCACTTTTCAGCATCTTAAGTTGATGTTTTATATAATTTCCTTTTATTCCTTCAATTCAGTTCAATTCAATTCAGGCTTGTATAATGTATCTTAATTTTGGATAGCTGAGCTATATACTGCACACACAGTAATTGACCAAAAAAAATTAAAACTTGTTTGATAAGTGGCACTGCCATATATGGTGCAGAAAAAATTCCGAAACATGAGAACTTAGTAATTCCCTTCCATATTTCTGATTCATCATTGATAATGTTTTGTAACATTTACAACATAGCTATAAGCAGTAATATATAAAGAAATAAGTAGTCATAAAGCAAGCATCGTACCTTGAACTTGTGAAAAACAAACTCTGATTTGTTATAGACATTGCTGATTTCTAATGATGTAGCCGTCTAATAGACGTTATTTTTATCGGCGTGTTAAACTTTATTACCATATTATTGTTAAACCAAAAATATCTTGAAAAAGAATACATAAGATAGATAATTAAACATAATTCTGTATCTAAAATATTCATTTATTTATGTGAAACCTTCATAATCTGACTCATCAGTGTAACATTTAAATAAACTCGACAAATAGCCATCAAGGTCATTTGGTAAAATCCTAGGAGAGCCCACACCCTTGGCGACAAACTGAAAAAAATGCGCCAAGGCACAACGAAATGGCGGCAAGTGAATACAGTGGGATAAGGTGAATACGTAATGAAAATATGTGTAAACGTTACAGAAATTAATGAAATATATTTAAGATAAAAAGTAGCACTTACAATGGCGGCAAGTGAATATAGTGGGATAGATCTTCCAAACCACATTTTAGTTATATGCAAAATGTCATGCATACTTAACTTACTTTTGGAAAACCACAAATTCTTTCTTATACTTCTACAAACATCGTGCGCATTCACACCTTTTTTCCGACATCTCCATTCGAATCCATCCAAAACAGCACTCTTTCGTTCGTATAATCCCATTCGCTCATCACATGTAGGACATTCATAATTTGAGGCAATCAATCCTTCGTTCATACACCATTGAATAAATTCTTTATTACCTTTCGCATTCAACAAAGTAAAAAATTCTAATGTATACTCGCTCACACAAGCAGCCATACTTCCACCTCGATGACCAACTACAAAATGGCAAAATATGAAAATTCTAGAAATAGTTAGGTTTGCCATATCTAGTATATCAAAGTAGGGTTACCAAGATTGGCGCAATTATCGCCAACCAAAATCATTCGCGCCAAGGTTGTGGGCTCTGCTAGGATCCAACTAGGTCATTTTCATCCATTTGATAAGTGTAATCGTATGGAAATTGAAATCTCTGCTTTTGTCAAAGATTTTAATATCTTTAAAATTAAATTAAGTATTTGTAAATCCAGATATTCGATAACCTGTTGTTGTGTGTTTGTTTTGTTGAGTTTGAGGCTGCTCGGATAGATAGTGTCTTCTTCAATTTTGATGTAATTATTGAAGGCGATAATGTCGTCCACATATCTGTACACATGGTTGTAAAAAGTCTGCTGAACGTCTGGAAGTGAAAGTTGGAAAAGAAAAACAAACACAGTGCTGGATTCAAATATAAAGCCATTCATTTTGCGGAAGAAAATGGATATCATGCTGTAGGAAGCATGTTTGATTTTAGTGAAAGATGGAACAGATGATGATTATTTATTTATGGATCAAAATAGCAATTATGATTGATGAAGATGAAACAAAATTCGATGATACGCCTGAAGATATAATGCAAGACGAACCTGACGAATTCTTCATGTTATCCAATAACGAAATGTTCAGGCATTTTTTAAAGCTTGTAAGGTAAACTAACAAAGTTTTATTTTAATTTGACTCTTTCTATCTGTTCTCATTTCAACTTCCCATTAGAATAAGTGCACGTTTCAGCCATATGCTAATTTGAAGTGGAGCCAAGGAGTATTTAAACGAAAGGTAGGAACCTTTCAGTGTGAGAGAGCTTTTAGTCTCAGACCACTGTTACTCTATTCGACGTTCGCCTGATTAGCTAGTATTTAAATTCTAAGCCGTAGCGCTGTACGTGATTCCTTATTGAAGTAATTCCAAGTGCGTCAGTATTAGTTAAATCTTGCTACGCACCATTTAGTTTAGAGGCCAACCTCGCGTTCATAGCTCTGTGAGCAACGACTACTTAATTTCTAGTTAGCTTTAGTTTAAATTTATCTGATTGTTCAGTTTAGACCCAAGCGGTGGTCATTACTTTCTGTATCCCTCCCGAGTTGGGAAGTGGTTGTAAATAATTGTGGTTTAATAAAAGAGGATTTTAAATCCCTTTCAAGTGCAGTTCTTCTACCACGGAACATAGCTGCATTCAGCTCCCTGTTCAAGATCAGGACTTGAAGTTGTCACGAAGATGTTTTTCAAGAATATGCACCGAACACTCAGTCCTGACAAGCTGATTTGGGTTATATTTTGATATGTGATTAGAAAAGGTGATTGGATGATTTACAGCTCGGATGTGCTGTTGATCAGCTTGAAGCAAGGCATTCTATTAGAAATATCATTGTGTTCTTGGTATTGATTACTCTGTAATTGAGTGCTTGAAATGACTGCATCAGTTGTCTGGAAATTTGTTCCCTAGTACTCCAAGGGTTACCGTACCCTATGATGATAAGTGTATGGTTTTATTAGCTGAGCATAACTGACAAGTGACCTCAATAATTTTAAGAGCACTGGTTATTACAGCAATTAGAAGGTTAATGTTTGTAGCTATTATGCACCAGTGACTACATGTAGAGGCTGCATGCTTACATGTTTGTGTTCCTTTAACCTTTTGATGGTCATGAATGAGCTCAGCTTACATTCCAGTGATGTAACGCAGTGGGCGCAAATGAAGCAGCTCATGTTACGAATTTACTACTGATGGCTATCATGCATATTTGGGAAGAAAATTCCTTAATTTTGCTACCCCGAAAGGATTATTAAGCATTAAAGCCAGAGGAGTATGGTTTAAATGGAATTGCCATTGTGCAAATTGAACAAAATCAGTTGAATGGTCCAGTATACATTCATAGTTTTGCGCCATATCTCATCATACCAGGTTGTTCAATAAGTTCACGGAGCGCCATCTATTCGTCAATATTAGACCTAAAACTTTGACTCCTTTTTCATATTTGTTCTTTCTTAGGAACACATCAAAAGTTTCATTTCTATCTGTTAATTTATTCATTGTTTAACCACCCTTTATATCTAACGTGTTGTGCCTTTTTTCAGGCATGGATAAAATTAAGCAACGTGCAGTTATCAAATTCTTTGTAAAAGAAGGTTTAAAGGCAATGGAAATTCATACCAAAATGGTGAATGTGTTGAGTGAATTTACTTCTTCAAAAACAATGGTTTGCAAGGGGACTAGTTTATTCAAAAGGGGTCGTACCAGCCTTGAAGACGATCCGCGAGAGGGACGTCCAAAAACTGCATCAGCACCGGAAATCATCGGAAAATTACAAGATATGGTATTGGAAGACCGTCGATTGACTGAAAGAGATTTAACAGAGGCTTTAGGCATTTCATTGGGCACATTGATCAATATTTTCAGTGTTAATTTGGGTTTCAAAAAACTCTGTGCAAAATGGGTGCCGCATTCTCTAACGATGGTGCAAAAACACATTCGGATGCGACTTTGCCAGCAACATTTGGAGTGTTTTAAGAAGAATAAAAGCGACTTTATCCGTAGATTTATCACAATGGATGAGACTTGAGTCTGCCATCATGATCCTGAATCAAAACAGGAGGCTAAGGAATGGTGTGAACCCGGCACTTCGGCACCGAAACGAGTTCGTGTGCAAAAATCAGCCAAGAAGGTGTTAGCATCAGTTTTGTGGGATGCGAAAGGAATTTCATTTGTAGATTACCTTCAAACTGGCAAAATAATTAATTCAGATTACTATTATAACCTTTTGAATCAATTAGACGAAAAAATTCGTGAAAGAAGACCCGGATTACAGAAGAAGAAAATCATTTTCCGCCAAAATAACGCACCTGCACACATAGCTCAAAAAACCATTGCTAAAATAACCGATTTGAAGTACGAATTGTTGCAATATCCAACCTATTCGCCAGATTTAGCTCCCTCCGACTTCTGGCTCTTCCCACACCTCAAATAATATCTCCGTGGAAAACGATTTTCTTCAAACGAAGAGGTAATAGCTGCCGTGGAGGGATATTTTGCAGAGCTGCCGAAAAACCACTACAGTCAAGGGATCCATCAATTAGAAGACCGTTGGAATAAGTATTGAAGTTGAGGGAAACTACGTTGAAAAATAAAGTAATTTTTACAAATAAAAATTGGTTTCTTCATTTCCGTTCCGCAAACTTATTGAACAACCTTGTAAGTACATAAGAATCTGAAAAGAAGAAGCAAGCAAGCCCAGTAATTTCATTGGCTACCTCTCTTTCAGTACTGGCAGTCTGTTAGTGTGGTCTGGATTTTCTCTGAGCTATCACACAGATCTGCATACTTTTACAAATATTAAGCCTTTAACCATTTTATAAGCTTATACTGCAGCAGTTGGTTGAGGGTTTATTCTTATTGGGAATAATAAACATCCACAGAGAGCAGACCTAATGGACCTTGAGAATGAAGCTATTGCGCACATAAAGTGGCCACCATATTCAGCTGACTGTAACTTCATCTAAATTCTTTTTGATAACCTTGTATGATCTATCTATCTGGGATCTTTATACTTCTCTCGAGACATAAAGAACTGGAAGTTAGCCTGTTAAAAGAATTAGGTTTTGGCTCTCTGATGAAATTAACGACATAATTGAAGACATACAGTATTGCTTGATAGTTTTTATCAAGAATAATGTCTATTGTTCTAATATATAATACGCAATTTACATATATAAATCACAGTATTAATAAATTAAATCAAATACATATTCAGTCTGGAATAAAGAACTGACAATAAATAAACCATTTTGCAAAAACAACAAACCACTGTAAATAACATAAGAATTGCCTAGTTTTGAAAATTTCAAAAAATGAGAGAAAAACTTACATTAACCTGTACATCTTTTTACCCATGTATTATTTTTTATAAATAATAGTAAATATACATAAATATATTATGCTTACTATAATTTTTTTATCACGAATATGTAATCCAGTTGTGTACCTTCTTGTGAAATTTTGTATTGATTAAAGCATAAATGTTTTGGTTATGTTGAGTTTATAGTAATCTGCGTATATTTTGGAAAGTGTAATTATAATATACTGTGCCTAAATTTGTTTATGAATTATTCATACCATATTGCATGATTCAATAGCTTGTTTCCTTTTTTATAGATATTATGTATTTAAAAATGTATACATACATTAAATTCAAGTGTTTAACAATTTTTTTTTTCCAGGTGCTGGCCAAGGTAAAATTTGATTAATTTCATGTTAACTTTAGAACTGGTGAAGTATCATAATTTTTCCCTCTTATAGAAATAAGTTTTTTAAGTATCTAAATATGCAATTTTCACAAATACTATATAATTCACTTATAGAATAAATATAGGACCAACTGTTGTATGTTATCTGAGGAGCCCACTGGTTGTGCATCAATAAAAATTCAGAAAGTGGTCATTTTTCTGTCAATTTTTTTTTTATTCTTTATTGTAACTAAACCTCTTTTAACCTCTTTATTTACTTTAACTCCAAACTGAAGCAGATGTATTCTTTTGTACTCATATTTGAAAAAAATTCTTGGAGGTATGTGCTCTGGTGTGCAGAAATAATTTATTCCGTTTACCCCAGCTAACTCGGTTGAGTGCCTCAAGAAGTTAAATCATTGTTTACTATTTGTTATATATAAATACTTTTTAGAAAAATAAAAAAGAAATCGGTTGCTTTTATGTACTTTTCTAATTATGATATATATATGTTACAGTGAAACACCGAAATCTAGAGAATGTCGACTTTCACCGGTGAATGTCAACATTCACATAGTCACTTGGTGTATGTCCGAAATATTTTCCGAATACTCTTATTTCTGACTTACACCGGTGAATGTCGACATGCACCATGTACTAATGGTGAATGTTCAACATATAATAATATTATATTTTCTTCTCCGTCATTCAGTCGCGAAAAAACACACAATACATTCAAAATGAGAAAGGAAAATAATAGAACTTACTTAATTATACAGTACGTAGTAAATGAGAAAATAAAATAATAATCATAAAAAACTTACTAAATTATGTGATGATTCAAATCTGATTCATTGCAACAACTTAAACTATTACTAGACTTTGAATTGCACAAGAGGCCCTTGCTTTTACGACTGCATTTATGGGAAACGGCCAGTTGCCTCTCTTTTCGACCTACACCTGAGCATATCTGGGATTGTCGACATACACTGGTGAGGGTCCGAATGTACAAGAATGCAATGTTATATTCGATCTTTCACCAACGTATTTGGTGAATGTTGACATTCTCCGGTGAAAGTCGACATTCTCCAATTTCGGTCTTTCACAGTAACATATATATATATAAATTTAGAACCAAATCTACAAGGACACCAAAAAAAATTATACTGTTATATATGCAAGATATAATAAAATACGATGGCCACGTTAATAAATAATTGGCAACCTTAATATTGACTATTCTAAATTTTTATGTTCTCCCCCTAAGTTCATCCTTTCTCCCAAATTAAATAACACTGCTTGAAAAAGTAACTAAAATTAACCAATCACAGCTTAGCTTTACTTATGCCCCTATGTAGTATAAATACTACTTTGCTTCACAAGCAATTACACCCCCTTTTTTTTCTTCCATGCAAGCAACTCCATGCTGCTATGCTTACTTATTTAAAATGACATCATACTTTAAAAAAACCTCTGTACATGGAAATTATTGTATTCTCACTATGATTAAGAAATATCTTCTCTGCAAAAGGATGATCTGATATGTATAAAAATAAAGATGGTGATCTGTCGAAATTAGTTTTGTCAGCGTCTTATTCCTGCCTTTTCACCTTGACCATCACAACTACGCACTTAAAATATTACATATATATATATATATATATAATTCTACCTCTTTAAAAATATCTGGCTATTTGTAATTGTTTTTCTTGTACAATCTAAAATTCTCACAATCTTTGGTACTAAGCTATGTAGGTTTCTAATCTTCTACTATATTATTATCTATCACTTTAGAATAGTCACTTCAAGATCAGTTTTGTCCCTTATACAATCTAAAATTCTCACAATCTCTGATACTAAGCTATGTAGATTTCTAATCTACTATATTATAGTTTTGTCCCATATGATTTGCTTTATAAGCATGGTAACAACTGCTGCAATAAATGCTTGAGTCCTCTAGTTTGCTAAAATTCCCTTTGTGTGATGATGATGATGATGCACATTATGATTGTAAATGAGGAAAGAGGGGGATTGGTATTACTTTGAAGGGCCTGTTTCAAAGTAGGAATTTAGCCAGTCTCTCTTATAAAATCTTAGCACTTTTTTATTATCAGTGCACCCATTGATAAGTTGTGAAGTTCTTGGTATTTTTGGCTTGGCACCAAATCCTAATCATAAATTGCCGAACACATGGGGGCACCAAATCCTAATCATAAATTTGTAAATTCATGCACATTATATGACTTCTGACTGGATTACAGTACAAAGGAAAACAAATAGAAAGATAACTCTAAAACACCATGAGTAGCTAAACTCTGTCGAGAACTAAAGGAATTCAATCAGAAAGTGCCGTCGTACCAGGAACTTGTGGCATGATTTTCTTTTCGCCAGACACAATTTCGGAGCAAAACAAACCTTAAAGAGTAACATGACTTTTAAGCCAATTTCTATTTTAACAAATTTCTTAGTTTGAATTTTCACCTATCATCCCCATGCCTAACAAGCTTAGGTACATTAAACAACAGTGGGCCAGTACTTTGACCGTATTGATGGTTAAGCATATATACCAGTATACAGTAAATACAGGGGAAGCACTGCAATAATTTTGCACAGGATGCCAAATACTTGACCGTGCTGAGGATTATCCCTTTTCATGACCAGATGTCATTGTTTGCCATTAGCTGTTAATTTTTTGCATGCTTTGCAAATTTTTAAGGTGTTTGTCAGTTATCCCAACGTTTTTAAAAACAGTTATTTATTAACATATTCACAAATGCATTTATTATGCATAATTTTATATTAATATCCGGAGCCAGATTTAGATTCGGTAAGGCCCTAAGCTATTTGAAATATGGAGCCCTTTATAAGTCTATTGTACTATATTTTAATTTTTGGGGGGGAGGCGGGGCTCTAAGCTATAGCTTGTGTAGCTTAGATGTAAATCCTGCACTGTTAATGTCTCAAGTTTTAAAATGTATTAAAAGAGAAGACCAGTTTTTATTTAAATCCTCAACTTTTAATTTAGTAAGGACTATTTTTCAGTAATATTATATATTATTATAAAAGGAATATTATAAATACTTACAAATAGAAAGGAAAGTATTTTTAAAATTAATATTTAGTATTAACAGTTTTCTGCTCTGTAATTAATGGATTATCATAAATGCTTTTTATTCTCTTTGTGTATTTATTTTTTGCCTCAAGTTTAGAATGTTTTGTCATTGTAGATGTTGGTCGTAGTTGCATTTTGTTGACAATAGGAGGAAAAAATGTTATGTTGGACTGTGGAATGCATATGGGTTATAATGATGATGTAAGTATATTCCCTTTTATCTCAATGATATATTTGGTCTTGAAATAAGAAAAGTTATTAAATAGTGCAGAGTTCGAGATCTGGAATCATCAGGACTTCAGTGATTCCAGATTTCAGATAGTCAGTCTAAACTAGTAAAATCGCATGTAGAAGTTATGTTTTAAAAAATATTCTTTTATAAAAAATATTTTGTTTAAAGATTTTTTTTTAAAGCGCAAAGGGCATTAGCCCAAAAGGGCTATTAATTTTGTTTTTCCATTTTGCGTTGAAAACTTTTAAATGTCCTGTTCACTTTTCAAACTGTTGCCACCAAATGTTAGAACCCTGCATTATATTTAAAGAAATTAAATAATAAAGAATCTGCATAAATGTGTGTATGTTTCTGGCATTGTGATAAAACAACGTTATCTATAGTCATCAAGAATAACATAATCTTCTTCCGAATATGGGCGTCTGGAAGCCCTAATTTAGAATTTGAAATTTGTTTGTTTATCGATTTCATATTTTGTAACACTTTAGCGATTTTTTGATTAACGAACTCAATGATTTCAAAGCAAGGAATGGCAACACTGTACGGAAAAAAAAAACATTTTTATTTCAACCCTACAAAACTGTGTATTGGAAATTCTAAAGATATGGCCATCTTAAAATTATTTTGCTGCAATATTGCTGTTGAATTGAATTTTATGGTTTAAATGATATTTAATAAGAAAGAGCATGATATTTAATAAGAAAAGGTAACCCATAAAACGTTAAAAAAAACTCCCCTTTGGACATATGTAAAATCTAAAAGCTTTCGGTTTTTTTTTTTTTTTTTTATGAAACAACATAATACGAAATGAAATTTTGACTCAAAGCCGAAATTAAGATATTTCCTGAGTTTTAAACCATACTACTGTTATTTGGCATTCTATTAATTGAATGATGATTGCGGTATTGTAGTCACAATGTTGTGCCATTGTGGTATTGTCTTCAGTTGTATCGTCTTTATTTAGCTTTTATTTTCATATTCCATTAATCAAAAAATTTTGCTTTTCTTGTCATATCCAAAATTCGCTCTCATTATCGTCCTGAAGTTTTGTTGCTGGTTATAAATTATGCCAAGCATTTTTTTAAAATATCTGGAGACACCTTTCATTCTTGATCTTGCAATAATTCATATATCAGATTTGATATTAAAATGCTTCTATAATCCATGTATGATCTTATTTCTGCATTGGTTTCTAAAAATCTCTTTTATATCTGCTTTTTGGAATGTGTAAAATTCTGATATCCATTAACTGATTGATGAATTTACAGTATTGGGGAAAGACTGAAATGGAGACATTATCATTTACTAGCATTGTGATTTTGATAAGATTAATAACAGTAGACAGAGCAAAATAATAAGTTGTTTCATATCAGAAAATTAAGGGAAGAGTATAATTTTCTATGTTAACTAAGGTTCTTAAGAATCTAATTTTTTTCTCTCTTCCTTGCTACTGTGATAACAAAAGAAAACCATTATGAGTGGTATTCTACTCCAAGTAAATATGTTTTGGGGCTTTACCTATTATATTGGTCAGATAGAAGACTAAACCCTCAACCATTCACAGACTGAAAGTGCAGTCATGCTGAACATCAGTACGTCAATCACTGCATTGTCGTTAGCCACAATGTGATTCCCTAGGCAGCAGGAGTTTGAGAGACATAAAGGAATCTTGGTTAATGAAGAGAAAAATCGCTTTTCTGGCACGCCTGCATTTTCTTTAGTACAGTAGAAGTCCAGAAATCCGCAATGCTTGGAACCAGAGGTTGCGTGGATTTTAGGATTTTGCGGATTTCAGGACAGAAAAGCCGAATCATAATATTCAGACTAAAAGTGCAAAACAAATAAGGCATATTAGATACATTTACTTAAATTATTATATACGATAATATACATTATTATATTATATGCATTAAATTATTGCATATATATATTTATTATATTATTCATTTATATTAATGATTACAGGAATATTTTAAAGCATTAAGGACATATACAATAGAGATGTGTAAAAATAAGGGATACTAATAAAGCATAAATTATTTCTTGACACAGCTCTGTTCTAAGTATTTTAGGTATTTTTCACCATGTTGCAAACCCACATTAAAAGATATTTTCTCACTCCTAGCAAATTCGTTATCTGTGTCGGTGTTGGAATGGTTTTCTTGCTGTGGCAAGTTCAAAACAGCCAATGATTTCATCATCGGTTATCTGATATGCCAGCTTTTTTCTGCCACTATAACAGAATCATTATTATTCGGTAATTATGATGTCATTATTGGATAAATATTTTTTCTTCGGTATTTCAGGGCCCACCAGCGGCCAAGTGGTAAAGACGCTGAACACTGGTAGTTCGGTCTGAGGTTCGAATCCCGCGAACAGGCTGACTGCATGGGCGTTTTCGTGGTTTTCCCCATGTGTAACATGTATATGAACCAGTTTCTCTTAGAAAGTCCTCCACGAAGGCATCCCTCCCTTTAGGCAGATAGCCCTCGTGTGCTTTGCTATAACTGAATAACCTAACCTTCTTCCGTATTTCATTCTCCATTCTGTGGTTTCTGGAACCTATAAATTCAGTGTTTATATTTTGAGAGGCAGTGCAGATTTATGGTTGGCGGATTTTTGGTATTTGACTGTATTACATTATCCAGTCCTAAATTTTGTAATTGAAAAAAAAATTGCTAGTGGTCCAGGTATTGAATGTCTGGATTTCAAACTTTGTACTGTATGCATATTTTTGTCCATTTCTGAATATTTTATAAATAGCTTGTGTATAAGCTGATACACTGCTCTCAGTCTACTGCTTCCTCTTGGCAATGAAATATGTTTTGACATCAACAGATTGATGGAAAAGTTTTTTAAATTGCTGGCAGGTACTGTTTGGTAACCACGTTCAAAAATTGCATCAGACTTTTTTTTTTCGCAGCTTATCTATATCTCCGTATGAGTTCCACTAAATAAAACATATGACTTCTCTTTAATTAATTCCTGAATTTTTCATGGATTTTTTTTTTTTTTTCATTCTAAACTTTCTCAGCAGCTTTTAACATTATATTGGCATTGTACATCTTCTGTGATATATAATTTCATTGTGTGTGAATTAGAACATTTGTGATTTTTTGGAAAAATACCATATGCCTGGAAATAATGGATTGCCTCTTCTTCATTTCTTAGCAAACATAATAAAGTATAATGCAAAATGCGGTAAAAATAAAAGATTGTCCCAGGAACTTTTCATAGGTAAAAGGATTGCTCCCCCCCCCAAAAAGGACTTGCTGTGCATTTGCTCATATTGGTTTGAAATTCGTGTTGAAATAATAATTTTTAAAAAGACAACCATCCAAAAACAAGAAAAGAAATGAAAAAATATCGTATTTCTGGAAGACTCCAGAACATGTTCTAGGACAATCTGGCACCTGCAGCAATGAAAAGCAGGGATAGTATCCTTGACAATATATCAGCAGTATCAGCTAACACACATGTAACATCTTTTTTTGTTTGTTTGCTTATTTGTTCTTGTTATAATATTTTGTACTTCACTGTAAATTTGTGATGATATCCTTATCAGGACTGAGTGTTCAGTGCATATTCTTGGCAAACATCTTCGTGAAAGTACTTGAGTCCTGATCTTCAACAGGGAGCTGAATGCAGCTATGTTCTGTGGTAGAATATTATGATTAAGTGGTAGAAGAACTGCACTTGAAAGGGATTTAAAATCCTCTTTTATTAAA
This sequence comes from Stegodyphus mimosarum, assembly GCA_000611955.2. Lineage (NCBI taxonomy): Eukaryota > Metazoa > Arthropoda > Arachnida > Araneae > Eresidae > Stegodyphus > Stegodyphus mimosarum. The sequence goes on from KK114449.1 coordinate 110,747, forward strand.
TCACATTTATGTACAACCACTTCCCAACTTGGGAGGGATACAGAAAGTAGAGACCGCACTTGGGTCTAAAGTGACCTATCAAATTTAATTTAAACTCAAGCTAAATAGAAATTAAGTAGTTGTTGCTCACAGAGCTATAACGTGAGGTTGGCCTCAAACTAAATGGTGCATAGCAAGGTTTAACTAATACTGATGCACTTAGATTTACTTCAATAAGTAATCACGGAACAGCGCTACGGCTTAGAATTTAAATACTAGCTGGTCGGGCGAGCGTTGAATAGAGTAACAGTGGTCTGAGTCTAAAAGCTCTCTCACACTGAAAGGTTTCTACCTTTCATTTAAATACTACTTGGCTCCACTCCAAATTAGCATAAAGCTGAAATGCACGCTTATTCCAATGGGAAGTTGAAATGAGAACAGATAGAAAGAGTCAAATTAAAATAAAACTTTGTTAGTTTAACTAAAACCTTACATCCTTAGCCTGCTATTTAACCCTCTTGCTGCGTATCATGCAATTTCCACAGGCAATGTAGAAGTAGCAAAATTTGTGCAACCTGCATTTTCTGCGGGATGCATTTTTTCCATCTATTTAACTGTCCAACCTGTTCTTTTCCTGTTCATGGTTTCATTTCGGCTTTTTGTGATGGTTAATTGTGTATTCAGATCTGGGGTAGCAGATGACATTAGTTGTCCATATTTCTGTGAAATATACAAGCATGTTTTGTGCTATTTTGCACTTTTTTTCAAAGCTCGAAGACGTCTGGTAGGAAGCGTTTCACGAGTAAAATAACTGGACGATATTTCCGACACTAATAGCAGTTCTGACTCTGATTTTAAGTATATTGGAGATAGTTATAGCAAAACTGATGAGAATTTCTTAGATTCCTCTGTGGATAGTGCTTAATCTGAAGATTCATTTTCTATTAAAACTATCAACAGTGGTGGAAAGGTGATGCACAAAATATTCCACCAGCTCCTGCTTCATTTCCTTTTCTTGGCAATCGCTGTGGAGTACTAATATTCTTTATAAAAAGGATAACCCATTGCAGAATATAATGCTTCTAGAGTTCCACTTGCAAATTTCAGTATTCAGATGAAAATTCCTGTGTTTACCCTGGCAAATGTAGTTCAACTCTCAATTCTGGCAAATGTAGTTCAACTCTCAATTCCATGAGACTGACTGCTCGACCTTTTTCTACCTATATACCCCCCAATCCTATCAAGAAAGAGCCTCAGAGGTACTGTGCTGTTTGTTGCTAAAAAAGGCTGAAAAAGTGGCCAAAAAGTATGCAGAAATGTGAATTTGGTCCATAGATTGTGAGATAGGACTTTCCATCGTACGAAACATCATTTCTAATAAATGTTTTGTAAGCATTTTACATATTTTTATTAATATATATGTTTTACCTTTGCATTTCATTAAATAAATAGTAATTTAACCAAAATTAATTTTCAAAATTTTTCTTTTATATGATTATTCTCCAATTTTCTGACAGACATTTTTTTTTATGATCTATATTGAAAAATAACTCTTTTACAAAATATTTTTATATATTTCAACTCTAAAAATATGTAGATTTGAAATATATAATTAAAAAAATATGCAATTTTTAAACCTATTTTGATAAAAAAATCATTCAGCAAGAGGAGTCCTATCCTTCTATATCTGATCCTTATGCAGAAATCTATTGTACCTGGCCTTTATTTTGATTTATTTAAAAAAATTTAGCTGCTAAAATTATTTCTTTGAATCCAAACTTCTACATTTAAAATGTCTCAGTACTCTTTTGTTATCGGGACTGGATTCAGAAATGTATGCATGTGTGTATGGATGTATGTGTTCATGTATGCATATATATAAGTGTGTACATGTGCATGTATATATGTGTGTGTATATATATATATAATTTAAATTTAACAAATACAATAACATTATCTTATTCATATAAAGGTATTTTAAATTATGAAAACTCAATTGTAAGCTTGAAAATTTTACACTTGGTGTACATATACTTTCTGAATTTGAATGACATTGCAAATTAGTCCGCAGCAATAATAAATCTTTTTTTAAATTTTATTTGTAACAATTGAATTTTCATAATTTAAAATTTAAATTTATATGAATAAGATAATGTTATTTGTTAAATTTAAATTTCATTCCTTGCAGAAATGGTGCTGGAGAATTATTTAATTTTATTTAACTTAATATTAGCTTCTTATATATATACATACATACATTTCTGAATTCGGTCCCGATAACAGAAGATTACGTATGTCTCTTTTAATATTTAAATATCGGATTCAATTTTTTCTTTATTTGCTCTGTTAATTTTTTGTTCATTTCTTGTTTTAAAATTGCTTTCTTTTACATATCTATCTCTTCTTTCAGAGACGATTCCCGGATTTTTCTTTTATATCTCAAGGAAACTTAAACCAACATTTAGCATGTGTAATAATTAGGTACGTTATTTTTCTTTAAATTTGTTTCAGATATAAGTCATGGATTTCAAATCTTTTAGCTGTACTTTCTATGTAAGCTACTTCTATAACATAAGTGTTTTTGGAAAGTGGGATTAAGAAATTTTGGTTAAAGTAGTAATTTCTTTTTTTTTTTTTTTTTTTTTTTTTTTTTTTTT
>KK114449.1:113443-148499 GCA_000611955.2 Stegodyphus mimosarum
GATTATTAGCTTTTTAGAGGCATTTAAAAATGTATGTTTTTGGAAAGAGGTTAATAAAAATATGTAAATAACAAAATAGAATTGGTTATTCATATTTTTGCAAAGTACTTGCTTAACAAAATAGTAACAGGTGAGGATTAATGATAATATTTTGTTGAAATTTATTGGTATTTTAGGTACTTTAGTGTTATTGAAATCGGATTAAATGTTTGTGTGTATGTCAGTGTGAACAGATGCAGATATGATACATACGTGCATACATATATACATTTCTGAATCCATTCTCGGTTATGGAAAAGTGCCATATTTTATTTTCAAATAATCTATTGAAATGTTTAGATATATTTAACAATTATAAGATTCTAGTTAAGTTAGTTGTCTTGAGCAACCAGAATACTTGAAAAGTGTGTAGCGACTATTCGCTGACTCCTGAAGGGCTAGAATAACAAGTTCAAAGAAGGGTTAAAATACCCTTTTATTTAACTTGAGAATATTTGCAGATAGCCCCTCTTGGACTTACAGAGAGCCTCCACTTGGGCTTGGGATAAAAATAAGAAAAACTAATGCTAACTAACTAAAAAAATTAGCCGAAGCTGACTGGAATGACTAACAGAGTTGGCCCTTATTTAAACGTCACCAGCCAGTACTGACAGGTGTGTAACAATACGACAGAATGTAGTAAGATTTGGCTTAAAGCAATGATGTGGTCGGAAGGCAGAACATACTTTACTAAACTTGTAGCATTCATTATTTTAATTAACCAAATTATTTTTAGTTTGAACTTTCCTATCGAATTCTCAAAGTTTCAGTTGCTGCCCGAATTTAGCACGAGTGAGATATTTATGCAAATCGCATATATCTGTTAGCAGTTTAAAAGGCAAGAGTTAACGAGGGGAAAGACAGAGCCTTGGATTTATCGCCGTAAGGCTGTGCGCGCAAAGATTTCCTCTGTCTACTGAAAGTTCGCCTTCATAAGGCAATTTGCAATTACCAGTGTTTTCTAGTGAAATTCGCATAATTGCATTTCACTAAGAGTTAAGCTTCCCTCGCCGTCCTATTTAGAATTTAGTTAGGTATTGAATTTGTTAACACACTTTAGTTTAATATTATTTTAGTTCAGCCCAAGTAGTGGCTTACTCTCGATTTGAAGAGTTGTAAATATTTGAATTAAAGGGTCACTTTTAAACCCTCCTTCTGACTTTGTAGTTTCTGCAACACTAAAGGACATAGCCTAGATTCGCTCACTGTCCTCCACATAAGGTTTCACAGTTTATGCTTACGAAGAAAATCAAGAGATTGAAGGAAGAACCTTATACTGGCGCCCGAACAACTAAAAGGATGGAAGGAAGTTGGAATATGCCTACTACATCCCAAAATCCAGCTGCAATGCCTGATGGATTTGGATTCATAGTGGAAACCATCAGAGCAGCCATGAAGCCGGCAGTAGTTTTTGATGCCAGAGGACCTGTGAACACATTCCTGGAAAAGTTAGAAGCGCATTTTTTGCTGTAATCCAGTTCCGAACATCAGAAGGTCATATTAGCGACAGGAGCATTGAGGGGCCAAGCAGCGACCTGGTATAAGTGCATCGGAAAATGTCTGCTGGGAGAACCAGGAACGCCAACGTACACGTATGAAAATTTCAAATTAGCAATCTTGAGAGCGTTTCCTGTGGTTAAAGACCGTGCGAAACTGGAAGCTGAGCTGTTTAGCAAATATCAACAGCGGGTGGACGAACTATCGGAATTTATTTTGAGAAAAGTACAAGTATTTAAATTATTGTATGGCACGAGGCCGGACCCGGAGATTATCCAGATAATCCTGCCCAGATTGTTACCATCTATACAAGATTTCATGGAGCTAAGAAATCCCGTGACGCTGGACAAGCTGTTTGAACTCGCCGTACAATTCGAGAGCCGGCGAGCGGCCGAAAATCAACGGAGACAATCGTATGAACAGCGGCTGCAGGGGAACCAGAATGCCGAAGGAAGAAACAGACGATGGCCGAGAACTACTGGTACCAGTCAAAATGCGAGCGGTCAACCGCGCCAAGTACAGCGCCAACAAAATAATCCCAACTACGGAAGAAAATCATTCTCCCCAGGCAGAAGCCAGCAACAGAAGAAAACACCCGCAAAGCATTTAAACTACTAAGGAATATTGCGGGGAAGGGGGTGCAATGTTCCGAGGAGAAGAAAAATCCCTCTGAAGTACAGCTAAATACGGTCATGGTGAGAAACATTGAATTACCGAGACTGCAGTTACTAATTAACAACGTACCCGCTACAGCTCTGTTGGATACCGGCGCTCAAGGAAGCTGTTTGGCAGAAGAGTTTTTTAAGAAGCACTTTCGTAGATATCGTCTGCATAGCGTGGAAGGAATGAAGGTGGTAGCAGCCCAAGGAAAAACGTGTCAATGCATGGGAAAAATCGAGCTGTACATCAAAATCGGCGAAGAACAAAAAAAAATTATGTTTCTTGTAGTGAAGAACCTCCAAGCATCGGTTATTTTAGGAACAGATTTCTTTGCAGCTGTGGATGCGAAAATCGATTTTGAAAACTCCACCTTGCAAGTAACCATGGACCCAGTTAAAAAGAAATCAACACCTCCCCCTGAAGTGGATTTAAGCCATCTAACGCCCGAAGAACAGGACAAGTTTCGGGAGTTGGTAAGTTATTTCGCTGATTTATTTGATGATATTCCAGGATTCACCCAGATCGTAGCACACGAAATTAAATTAACTACGGATGAACCTATACGTCAGCGTCCTTACAAGTACGACAAAGTTAAGGAGGAAATAATAAAATACCATATTGATGAAATGTTAAGAAACAAAATAATAACTCCTATTTCTAGTGCATATGCGAGTCCGGTTGTTTTATGTAAGAAAAATAATGATTTGCCGTTAACTGATCCATTAAGGTACAGGTTCGCTATTGACTACAGAAAGCTTAATAGTATAACAAAATTTCCAACTTACCCACTTCCGGTAATTGATGAAATTCTAAGAAGTATTAAATCGACAAAATACATAACCACCCTAGATTTGACATCCGGATATTTTCAGATAAGCATAAAGCCGGAAGATGTTCACAAAACAGCATTCATAACAAAATACGGTACATATGGCTTTTTGCGTATGCCTTTTGGATTGTCGGGAGCCCCGGCCACGTTTCAGAGGTGCATGGACAAAATTTTAAGGCCGGTAATAGGAAAAAGTACATTTATTTATCTTGACGATATAATTGTTACTTCAGAATCGCTGGAAGAACATATTAAAGACCTTCGAGAAGTCTTTACTCTTTTGAAAGATGCAGGACTTAAAGTGAACATTAAGAAATGTAAATTCGCGGCAAAAGAACTCAAATATTTAGGGTACAAAATTTCTCAAAGGGGGATCGAAACAGATAAATCTAAAGTTATAGCAGTGAAAAATTACCCAATTCCGAATACAGCCAAAAAGTTAGCGACTTTCTTGGGTATGTGCTCATATTATAGAATTTTTATTAAAAATTTCGCAGAAATTGCTGAACCATTGTTAAAGTTGAGAAGGAAAAGAGTTCGTTTTGCGTGGTCTTCAGAAGCAAACGCCGCGTTTGAGAAGTTAAAAGAATCTTTAATTAATGCACCGGTTCTAAAGTTCCCAGAGAAAGACAAGGGTCTAGAAATTTATGCAGACGCATCAGATTACGCAATCGGAGCCGTGTTAACACAAAATAGAAAAGCGATTGCCTTTTTTAGTCGTACATTGAATGATACGCAAAGAAATTATTCGGCAACGGAGCGTGAAACTTTAGCAGTGCTCGCAGCTGTTCAAAAATTTTGTGTATATTTTGGGAGTTCTCCCGTAACAGTATATTCAGATCATGCGGCAGTTACCAGATTATTTTCAGGAAAGAATCTTTCGCCACGCTTAATTCGGTGGACCCTAAAGTTGCAAGAATTTAATCTCATTATCAAACACACACCGGGAAAAGACAATGTAGTGGCCGACGCATTATCTAGAATAAAGTTAGACGAGAACGGCGAGAAAGTAAAAATAGCGATGCTTCAGGCAAAGGTCATTGACTCTCGAGAGACTGTAATAGAAGAAATTGCTAGGGATCCCGAATTCGGAAATATTTATAATTATTTAAAAGACCCAGATAACTTCCAGCATATAGACATTAATGCAATACGAAGCAGAGCACAGAACTATGAAATCATTGATGGTCTCTTATTTTATACTAAAGTTACGAATCAAAATAGTGAATACAGACCAGTCATCCCGGCCAAATTAATTTTAAGTATCTTGCAAGAGCTCCACGATTCGCCTGTCTCGGGCCATTTTGGAATTAGAAAAACAATACAACGCGTACGCGAGGCGGTATATTTTCCGCAATTACAAAAGATAGTTAAAAATTACTGCCAGACTTGTCACACGTGTCAGATAAATAATGACGTAAATTTCCGCCCGGCCGGGTTATTAACTAGTATTGAGTCTAGGTTCCCCAATGAAATAATTGGTATTGACCTCTTAGGCCCCTACCCCAGGAGTCATGTAAATAAGGCACGATTTTTATTAGTCATTGTGGATCATTTCAGTAAATGGGTTGAGTTGATACCACTTAAGCGGGCTTCAGCAAAAGTCGTTGCAGATTCGTTTTTGAACAAATATATTTTAAGATATGGATGTCCAGCGAGGGTGATTAGCGATAATGGTCCCCAGTTTGTAAGCAGTACATTTAAAATGATGTGTGACAAGTTGGGCATTAAGCATATGAAAATGGTACCCTACCGCCCACAATCAAATATAGCGGAACGGGTAAATAAGAATATTGTAAAATTGATTAGAAATTATGTGCAAAAGCACCATTCTAACTGGGATGACTGCGTCGAAGAATTTGCATTCGCCCTCAGAACGGCTAAGCACGAGACAACGAAGAAATCCCCCGCCGAATTGTTTTTGGGCAGGAAGATAATGACCCCCTTAGATAAATTATTTTATGTGAAAGATAGAGCGCCGGAATTTCAAATGGGTGAAATAGAAAAAATGTTGAAGGAGGCAGAAAAGTGCTCCCGGGAAGCGCAAAAGAAACAAAAGATTTACTACGATTCAAAAAGAAGAACCGTAGAATATAAAGTGGGGGAGGAGGTGTTGAAACAAGCCCACGCACTTTCATGCGCAGCAAAAGATAAGGTCGCAAAATTTTGCCCAAGATGGCATGGTCCTTTTGAAATTACAAGAATAGTTGAATGCCGTGCATATTTAAAGAATGAGAAGGGCGAAGAGACTGTGGCAAATTTCGATCAAATTAAACATTATTATCGAAGAGCTAATAATAATATTTTGAAAGACATGTTGCAGGGTCCAGCCTCACAGAATTTTTCTAAGATTCAAGAGCCCCAACCAGGTCCCTCAAAAACAAGAGAACCCAGTTTGAAAAGGAGGTTACCAGAAGAGAGGAAGCCGCAGCCGAAGAAAAGACCACCCCAAAAAGAAAAAAGGACAAACGCTAAGCAACAGTCTCAGCAACCAAAGCGTCTAAGGAAGGAACGTCCAAATGAAAACACTATGAAAGCTCCACCACTACGGAGGGAACAGAACGGCGAGAAGCGAGCCGCCGAAGGTGCCAACCCACAACGAAGGAGCCTACGAGTGCAGGAGAAGGAACGAGCCAGTCTGGAGAGGGAGCAAAGACTTCAGCACAAACGGAAAGCGCCACCCACCATTCGTCCCAACAAGGTGTTTCTGGAGGAAAGAAGATCGACCAAACGAAAGGCAGCCCCAGAGTTTCAATCTAGGAGTAACAAGCAAAGAATAGCCCAAGCCACAGTATATCCAACCTTTCAGGAATGGACAAAAAAACGCCTAAAAGACTGGCAGAAAGATAAGTAGATTCTTTATTTTCTTTTAAAATTCACACAGTTATGTTTCTGATTTAAGTGCAAGTTGCAGATTTAAAAGGGAAGTTACCCGAGTCAAAAGCCGGTTGCCGAAAGCGTAAAGGACACGCTTGAAGGAACAACTTAATTATGCAGCGGAAGAAATTCGAGAGTTCAGTTGAAAAACTGTGAGACTTCGTGAAATGTTCTTTGTAATCCAGAACATGGGATTCATCGATTTTAGTCAAAAGACTCTCTGTAAATAGGAAATTGAATTGTGTTAATTAAAAGCAACTAGTACGTAAGTTGTATAGCAAAACTGTTGTATTATATTTTTCTATGTATAAATAATGAATGCATTTAATGTAAAACTGTTTTCTATGTAATGCATGATTTGTTGTAAGCCTTAAGCACTGGTTTTGTTTATATCGAATATTTTGGAAAAGCGTAAAGGATACGCAAGTTAAAATTAAAATGTAATGTAAAAGCGTAAAGCGCGCTAAATTAGAAAGTGAATATATAAGTGTTATTTAACGCAATGAGCATTTAAAGAAAATTTGAATTGAAGATTGAAAGAATGAATTATATGTATGAAATGCAATTGAAATGTTTGAATGTTGTACGTAGTGTTCTCTGGTTTCACACAAAAGTTTAAAGTTCATTTCATGTTAGAACCTCAGGGCATTTCAGATTTGTTTTAGGGGAAGTCTGAGGTCTTGAAAGTCGAAGAATTAACCCCAATAGAATTGAAGTCAGGTGGTAGTTGTGAACACTTGACAAAGTAAAACTGCGTGTTTTTCACAAACACCACATTTGGCCAGAGAACAAGGGGGAAGTTTTAAAAATGAATGAGTGTAAAATGAATGCGTTTGGCGAAAAGCGCTAATAGAAATTAAAAAACGCGAATACCTAAAGCGCGAATAAAAGTCATTACGGAAAGCATCAGAGGAAGGGAATGTTGTACTTTTCAGGTGAAATGTACTTATAACATGAAATTAAAATTTATTTCCTTCCAGATTGGAAGGAACCAGATAGTATCCAGCCAAATTCCTGATGGATCTTTTTGATGTGAAGACGGAAAAAGATATTCTATGTTAAAATATCTAAGACACAAACAGAGAGTTAAACTAAATTTAAAACTTACAATTGTAAAGGATGGCGAATAGGAAGGAAAATTTAGATTTAGAATTTAGCATCTTCACTAAAAGCCGATTTTAGGCTACTTAGTTTCAGACTACTAAATTCTGGGAGCAACTATGTAGCATTCATTATTTTAATTAACCAAATTATTTTTAGTTTGAACTTTCCTATCGAATTCTCAAAGTTTCAGTTGCTGCCCGAATTTAGCGCGAGTGAGATATTTATGCAAATCGCATATATCTGTTAGCAGTTAAAAGGCAGGAGTTAACGAGGGGAAAGACAGAGCCTTGGATTTATCGCCGTAAGGCTGTGCGCGCAAAGATTTCCTCTGTCTACTGAAAGTTCGCCTTCATAGGCAATTTGCAATTACCAGTGTTTGCTAGTGAAATTCGCATAATTGCATTTCACTAAGAGTTAAGCTTCCCTCGCCGTCCTATTTAGAATTAAGTTAGGTATTGAATTTGTTAACACACTTTAGTTTAATATTATTTTAGTTCAGCCCAAGTAGTGGCTTACTCTCGATTTGAAGAGTTGTAAATATTTGAATAAAGGGTCACTTTTAAACCCTCCTTCTGACTTTGTAGTTTCTGCAACACTAAAGGACATAGCCTAGATTCGCTCACTGTCCTCCACATAAGGTTTCACAGTTTATGCTTACGAAGAAAATCAAGAGATCGAAGGAAGAACCTTATAAACACTTTTAGTCTCTTCTGCAAAAGTGACCAAGACTTTCGCTTAAATATTGGTTTACTTCATTTACATAAAACGCAATCCTGCAAACTCATTCTGGCAAGGAATTGTAGGTGGGAAACATGAAAATATGGGTAAGCCATTCAAATTAAAAATAACGATTAGGAAATTAAAATAACCCCTGCACAATTTTTTAAAAAAGTAATTGGTGTTGGCTATTAACGTGTCTAATTAATTGTGCCGATTGCTATATGAAATTTGTAATTTTTTTTTAACTTTGGTATCCTTTTATTAAAAAAGATTGAATGTTATTAATTTAACAACACTTTTTTTAATCAGTTAGTAGCAACAAAATTTAATAACACTGTTTTGTTATCGATATGTAAGAAAGCTGTTTGAGTCTATGTTTCTGACAATATTATTCACAGTTCTTAGAATTATAGTATATATATATTCATAATGAAAGTAATTAAAAGTAAATTAATAAGCCCAAGACTTTCACTAAAGCTGCAAAGTAATAAAGGAATAATTCACTATAAATTATAAAAAGAAATTATGATTTTTTAAAATTTGTTCTTGAATCTACTTTTGTTTTTATTTTTGTATTTGAAATGAAAAGAGAGTGTAGGGGATATGTCTTCTAAAGTAAGCACCTCATTCAGATTAATTGTGTTCTTAGTGAAACATTTTAATTTTAAAGATTATTTGCTTTTTAACAGGATTCTTTTGGTTTAGTGACTAATATCTTTATTTTGATGAAGTATCAATTAGTGATTTGAATCTAGCAAATAATTTGATGCTTACTTGGAAGTAAGATGAAACACTCTCTCTTATTTTAGTTGCTGTTAATGGATGGTAGACTGGTTTATCCCCTTGATAAGTCAATTAATTTGCTATCAATAGCAGTAACTGTTTTTTTTTTTTTTCAATACTTTTGATTTTGGCATTTTTTGCGATTTAGTTTTTCCTTTACTGTGTTTAAAGCAAGGACGACTGAAAATTCTATAAATTTTTTTTAAATTCTGGAAAATACCTTTTCAATAATTTTTTTAAATTGAATTTCCGTTGCTGAGAGGTGTAATATAGAGAGTTTTCTTTTTATAATATATAGTGAATTATTGCTTTATTACTTTGCAGCTTTAGCGCAAGTATTGGGCTTATTAATTTACTTATATATTTGCTTCGTGATGCGGCTTACAAAAAAAGGGAGGTGGGAGGTGCACAACTACGTGTTACAGCTGTCCCATATATAAAATTTCAATGTTACGAGGCTACTTGTTTTGGAATTATGCAAGATATACATACGTGTAGGTAAGTGTGTACAGACGTCACAGAAAAAATCTCTTCTAAATGAATTTTGAATTCATTTTACAATCCGTTTCGGGAAAAAAAGTTCTTTGTTTTGCCCGCACGTACAGATGTTGCGCGAAAGCATTGTTAAAGTGGATTCGAGAGCCGTACAAATGAATGTTTTCGTTGAAGTATGATACGGGAAATGTTTCGCCATTACAAATTTCCTTTGCTCTGTACAAGGAAATAAAAATGTGCAAAGTAAATGTGTGTGAGTTTGCTTTAGAAAAATCGTTCAGGATGGTACCATATCTCTAGGTAGACAGCCCTCGTATGGCGTTTCCAACTAACATAATCATACCTTATTTATTACAAATATTTCGACCGTTTAAAAATCATACATATTCTATCCGTTTAATACGAATGAGTTAACTACATCAGTGATCATTAGCAAATGGAAACTTTTCTTCTTCAGTAATATTATTAAGAGTATCGGAATCATTTCTTTATCAGAAATAAAAATTCCGAATGCCATTGTTTCTAATCTCCTTAAAGATTTCCTTTGCAGCTGCACTCTTGGAAAACTACTCGATAATCGATACATACCGGTTCGATATCAATGCACCGCAAGTTCCTTCTTTGCAGTCGATGCCGCTCTTCAGTATCTACTTAAAGACAGAAAATAGAAGGCATTAACGGAATTGAAAGTGAAATTTGCGATGAATTATAAAAGTATTCATTAATTTGGAAGCTACGGGGAAAAGCTATAGCTCTTACCATGAATGAATTAGATACAATTTGTTCAATTTCTGCTATAAGAATATTAATTGATATTATATCCATTAGAAATAATTCTAGAAGTAATATTTTATACGATATTAATGTTGAAATTACGCAGCTGGCACGGCATTAGAGTCGGCATGGCTCAACATCCCAGAGAACACCTTCAGGGACCTATGTGACTCTCTTCCTGCACGTCTCGCAGCAGTCCGCTCTGCGAAAGGTGGTTATTCTGGCTTTTGACAGATGGTCACATTAATGTGACTGGACTGTGTATATATATATATGTAAGATATAACAAAATATGATACCTGCTTTAAAAAATAATTGGCGACTTTTAAATTAACATTCTAAATTTGGGACTCTTCCCCTAAGTTCATCCTTTCTCCCAAATTTGAGATCATTTGGAATTATGTAATGCTGCTTGAAAAAATGGAATTAAAATCCAAAATTAACCAATCACAGATTATATTAATTAAAATGTAATTGCATATTTAAAATTATGGGACACATTTGGCAAACCTAGTCTTCTACAGTTATGTGTTAAGAAATTTGTCATTCCAGAATAAATGATGTTTAACTATCAAGCTGGTCCTGCTTCTAAAATTCCATCCGATCATCAATTACGCCATAATGTCCTGACATCTACGCAGCAGTTTTTTCGGCCATGACTAAATGTGAATTGTTTTCATCTTCCGCCAAAAGTACAATTATTACATATGTATTTTTAATTATCTTGCTTCTGGATGAAAGAATAATTGAGCATATTAATTTCCATTTGAAGCTGTATTTGAGTTCTTGAGTTGGTGATAGTATGTATAAGTGTTGTATGGCATTTGTGATGACTTGGCTGTACTTACAAAAAGGCAACAGAATTGCACGTAAGTCAGCAGCCATGCTTTGAACTGGCAATTAATCAATCTTCTATAACTGATTTATTTTTTCGTTTCCTTCAGCCATTTCCATTTGGACCATTGTGGAGCTTTGCCTTACATGACGGAAATGGTTGGATATAATGGACCCATATATATGACTATGCCGACAAAGGCTATATGTCCTATTTTATTGGTTTGTATGAAACATTTTTTTATTATTTTATTAATAATAAAACTTTCTTAATATGTTAAAAAAAACTCCTTACTTTTCTTTCCTTTTTTTTTCAATCTGAAATTCTTACACAAATGTAATACAGTGGTAATTTTTTTTAATGTAAAAGTTAAATTTTTTATGTCTGATTTCCTTTAGTAAAAATTTTCAAAGGGGTTTGAATATCTGAATGCAAATAAATACAATATTTATGTAAGGAGAGAGTTTATATAACCTATACATGTGATAAAGAAACCTGTATCTGTATGAATGCAGGTCTTTATTTGTGGAATCAGTTTTAAAAAGTTAACAATGAAAGAAAAGTTCTAGGTCCATACACTAAAACCATGTTTAAACCATAAATAAAACTAAGGTACATTTCTTTTACTGGATTCAGAAATGTATGTATGCGTGTTTGTGTGTACGTATGTGCATATACATATGGGTGTATACACAGACATACATATGTACATACATATATGCATGCAAACTTGAACACATTCATCTGTACATGCATGCATACCTACGTACATATCTGAATCCAGTCCTGGTAATAGAAGGGTACCAAAACTAGCAGTTTTCATGGATAACCTGTCTCATTTGTCAGCTGGAGTTGAAATAAATGTCTTAATCATGTTTCCTCTCTTTTTTTATTTTCTACAGAATTGACATGTGGATATATGGTAGGTTGTAAAAAAGGCCTCTTGTAACACAGTTAAGGGTCACCATTACACTTTCTAGCACTTCTGTGATTTTAAGGCTGTTTCATACCGTGGTGTGTGAATGATTTTGGCATTATTGCATTTGTTATTAAATTTGGATACTCAAGATCAAGATAGTACTTTTGGTTCAAGGTGTCAACTACTAATGAGTTTTAACCTATATATCAAGTAAGACCGGAGGGCGCTCACTTTTGTTTAGATAAATCAGAGGTGCTTAGCACCGCGCCCTTAGGCGAAAGAATGGTCTATGTGGCAAAGTCATACAGGAAGGCAGTCATGAAATTATAAATTGATATACTTTTGTAGATGTAGAAACATTCGAAAAATTTTTGAGCAGGTGCTGGGTGCTTGCTATTTGCAGTGAGGAAGTGAGTGACTGAATTGAACATGAGATACGGAGAGTAAATCAAAATCAAATCGCGTAACCTGAGGTCGCGTTCTGGTTCGTTGATACATACTGCTGTGTTAACTCAAAGTTTTATTAATTTAAGAGTAAATAACTCTTGTAGTCCTATAGTATTGCAATTTACTACATAATAATGATCTAATAACTATGGAGAGGTGAGTTTTATGCTACGTAATTCTTGTTTAATTAGATAGAATTAGATTATTCCTTTTTTGGGCATGGTGGTCACATCGACCAATCATGTTGCAGGATAATCTGTTAAGCGATTTCACGACGAAATTTGGATACTGTCAGGAGCAGTTAACCAAAGATAAGCTATTTTTATTGCTGAACTGGTGGGCAAAGAATCAGAAAGTGGTTTTTTTTTAAATGTTTTAGACAATTATCAAAAGAAATGCCAAACATAAAAGAGATATTTACAAGTTCTTTGCCAGCCAAAATATCAATAAATGTTGCACATTTTTTGGTTGAATGCTTCTTGAAACATCCAAATTCAGTAAATTAGTGAAGCAAAGCCAAAATTGTTAACAAACCCCGGCATGAAAGCAGACGTAAAATCAGAGAAGCACTAGAAGTCACCACTAAACCAGATTGCAACAGAGAGCTTTCTTTCAACCTCTTATACATCTGAATATCAATCCTGAGAAATTCAACAGCTCTACAAAAAATACTCGAAGAGGGAGAACTTGTTTGAGCCATTCATTTCGGCTCCAGCTGACAAAGCAGACGGGATGTCTGCAAAAGCTGCTATTTTCATTTCTGCTTAAATTTGGTTTTAGCATATCAAAGATAAATAAATAAATGATTTTATTTCATTTTTCTTAACTGTATTCTTACTGCTTGTGCCTTTTAATTCTTTAATGCAATTTCATGTAGCTTGAGTTACACTGTTTGTAGTATTAATGCATTTGAATTAAAGAAGAATGACATTTGTAGCGAGTTGACACAATAAGTTGGTAGCGTATTTAAATTCATTCGTTTATTTATACAAGCCTATATGTAAAATACTAACTTAATTTACTTTCTTGTCCAAACGAGAGAAAGGGAAACAAAATATAAACAATGTTAATAATCTTGTTGATGCCTCAGCTGGAGAATTTTGAGCGGACTGCTCGTAATACAGGTAGCGGTCAGCCCGGCTACCAGTGACAGCATTTCTCCTCAGAGAGAAATAATACACTTGATAGAGTAAAGGCAGAATTGCTCTTGGCAGAGTGAACGAAAATGGCTCTTGACAGAGCTGCAGCTACAAGAGAGAAGGTTTCTCTCCCTAGCTAACTAACTACCTAAAACTAAGTAACTAACTCAGTGACTAACTGATTTTTGGCTGCTGCGATTCTAGTTTTATCCAAGATGCCCTGGGCGTGTCGGGATGACTTCCTACCTCTTCATTTGCTGGAGAATTTCTAGAGAGTCTCTCGATTGGCAAGAGCCCTCCGATTCTCTGCAGACATGATGACAGGCCTGGGAAAAATTCCGTGAGAAGACTCTGGTTAAGATTAGCTCCAGCCGGGTGGCCCATGAGAAGAAGAATAAAGCACCGATCAATCAAAGTAAGTGCATTTTGGAGGAAGCATTCCAGATTGCAGATCTTTCAGAAAACGACACAATGTCTGTCCTTCAAACCCTTATGGAGGAAACAAAGACATGTGAGTGGTACGTGACTGTACCTCACGTTCAGCTTCTGTGAGGCAGGCAGTGTCGTTACAGAATAACACACCTTCCAAGAACTTCGAGGTGGTCTTTAGCTGAAGACGTTACACATTCATACTTCAGTTTTTCCTCGACGACACTATTAAAATCATTTGTCATATCTTAATGTTAGACCTGTGACATTCTCATGGTCATTACACTATCTTTTCAATTTCCAAAACTCTGTTTCATTGTTTGTAATCAAGCTTCAAAGACACTATAATAGCTTTGAATTTTACCAGTGTATAAATAACCAGTCACCTTGGAGACTGTGGATTTGGCTAAATCATATTAATGAAGTGTCAGGTTCAATAGGAAGTGTTTGAGAGGTATTGGTCAAGTTTTTCCTTCTCTGAAAGATTGTATATGTATTATTTCTTTTTAATAATTTATGAAAAATACATAATTTTTAAAAGCCGTGAAAAAGAATTTGATCAACTATTTGTAATTGCCCAGAATTTGCCCTCTTATCCAAATCATGACACCTCCATGACCGTTTTGAAGGGTCTAAGCCTGTTTTATTTTTATGAAAAGATGGGATATTTTTATTGGTAACTCACATGAACTCCGGGTGTAGGATCCAGGTTGCCTGAATCAGATCATCTTACTAATGTGAGCATTCGCATTTAAGCATTTAAAAACAATTGACTAAAGACTGGAGCATATTATCTAGAAGATTTTATTTTTATAAAATTATTGTAAAAGGAAAACCTACGAGGCGTATTCGGAAACTAAGTACCATTTTGAAAAAAAAAAAAATAGTAAAACAATTTTTTCTAATCCAATTTTATTTTTACATGAAAATACATGTCTTAAACTATTTTTCAACATAGTTTCCGCCAATGATCAAACAATTGTCATAGCGGGTGACCAGTTTTTGTATACCATCGTCAAAGAAACTTCCCACCAGTTTCGATAACCACGACTCCACGGCATTTTTCGTGTCATTGTCGGATCCAAAGCGCTCGCCACCGAGCTCGCACTTCACGTGCAGGAACGAGTGGTAGTCGGACGGCGCCGAGTCCGGGCCGTACGGCGGTAGATCGAACTGCTCCCGATGAAACTGTCGAATTAACGATTGAGTGACACCGGCAATATGGGGCCGAGCATTGTCACGGAGCAACACGATTCCTTTACTGAGCATTCCTCTTCGTTTGTTTGGAATGGCACGCCTTAGTTTTGTTAAAGTCTCACAGTATCGTGCCGCATTAATGGCTTCACCTCTGGGAAGAAATTCAGTAAGTGAAACGCCTTTCCTATCCCAGAAGACAGTGCACATGATTTTTTGTGATGACATTGTCACTTTGAACTTTTGTTTTTTCGAAGAATGAGTGTGTTTCCACTCCATCGGTTGTTGTTTCGATTCTGGTGTGAAATGACACACCCAAGTTTCGTCACCTGTCACAATTTGGTTTAAAACGTTTTCTCCCTCGTCACTGTACCGCGTGAGAAATGTCAGGGCACTACCGAGTCGCTTTGTTTCGTGAACATCGGTGAGCATTTTCGGAACCCATCGGGAACACAGTTTGCGGTAATTCAAGCGGTCGGACACAATTTCGAACAAAACAGTACGTGAAATTTGTGGAAATGCCTCCGAAAGAGTTGTCATTGTGAAGCATCTGTTCTCATGAGTTGCTTCATCAACTTTCCTTACCAAATCATCGGCGACGACAGAAGGGCGACAACTCCGAGCCTCGGCGTGGACATTTGTTCGACCTGCATTAAACATTCTTACCCACTTTCTCACCATTCCATCACTTATCGCGTATTCACCGTAAACTTCTGTCACTCGACGATAAATTTCGGCCGGTTTATCATTCCTCGCGTTCAAAAATTTAATCACGGCACGAATCTCGCAGTCAGCGGGAGAACTAATTGTCTTAAACATTTCGAATGTGCACTGCAAACTGAAAACACAACATAGAGCAACCAAAATGGCGACAATTGAAAGTCAGTGACCAAGAAAGACTAGGTGTGCATGCGCGGGACGCCTACCACAGCGCTGCGATGGCGCTAGAATGAAATGGTACTTAGTTTCCGAATACGCTACGTATAAGTAAAATCTTAATGTTATTGCAAAATGTTAAGCGAAATGAAAACCAATAACTATCATTCATACTATTATAATTTCAAAAATCATGTATATTTGGTGAATTATTCCCAAGTTCTTATTATTAATTATTACATTTTATAATTTGTGTTTTATTTGATTTTATGTTTTACTAAGATTTGCATGCAGATCAGTAATTTATTAATGATTATTTCTTACATTTTGCTTCTGATAGTAGTCATAACTTTAATTCATTCCTCTAACAGGAAGATTATAGAAGAATTACTGTCGATAAGAAAGGCGAAACTAATTTTTTTACATCTACTATGGTAAAAGATTGCATGAAGAAGGTTACGACTGTTGGTTTGCACGAAACAGTCCAGGTAATTATATCATTTTATCAAGCTTTAACTTAATGCCTGAAATAATTTTTTCTTACGTAGTCAATAAAATTTACTAAATGGTAATTTTACCAATGAAAATGTATTAAGTTTTACTAACAAAAAGTTAATAGCTATATGGAAATGCTGAATTTCAAAAAAGTATGAAAACTGATTGGAATAATAAATGTTATCGGGACTGGATTCAGAAATGTGTGTACTGTCCGACCACGTATTTCAGATTTATGGAAAAGTCCAGTTTGGGGTGGAAGGGGGCATATGTATCAGTGATACAGGGGTGAGTGCAGTAGCCCGGTAGATTTAAAAGGTTCTTCCATTTTACGCTCTGATCTTTCGAGTGCTACACAACGGGACATTTTTGTCTGCGCTTTATACATTTTAAATTGATGTACCATGTAATTCTAAAATTATACAATTAAAATACATAAAAGCATCAGATCATAACATTTCAAAGAAAAACCAGTATAAGAAATGTAATAGTAAACTATATATCTTAATTAATTCATCATCAATATATACATATTTTAATAGAATTAAATTTCAATTAATTTTAAATATTTTCAAACATTGAATGAAAATCTTTTACCTGTTAAATATGCTTTAATAAATTACATTTCTTAATATAATCAAATGATCTATAAATAAACTAAAGCTATTTAATGAGAAGAAGCTATGTAAAAATTATCTTAGTTTTAATTAGATATGCCAAAACTTCCCCCCCCCTTTACATTTATTTTGGTGACACAGCTTTAAGGGTCCTCCAAACTTATAGAGAATTCAGAATCCGATTTGTCACTGACAGTAAAATTCAATGTTTCACATAATTCTTGTATAATACCATCTTGTCTCCAATATTCAGTTTCTAAATTCTTCACATGATCACAATATTTTATCCAATTGTTCACCGAAACACCTTCAATAGCCTCATTTGTAAAGTGTACTAAATTGGACATGCTTATATCTGCAGTCATGTTCTGACTTCAAAAATAATATTTCACTTCAGCCCATACTTACTCTATGGCATTTATATCACAGTGATATGGTGGTAGTTGCAGAACAGTTATGGCCTTGTTCTTCGGTTGTACAATCAACTTTAAAAGTTTTGACTTTGGGAGTATTTTGTTTCACTAAATGCAGCAGCTCCACTTTCCCCAAATTCAGACAAAAAGGAATCTTGTTTTTTTTTTTTTTTTTTTTTGTCAACCACTGCATTATATTACAATAGATATTCCATTTCACACATACTGAAATTGATGAGTTGGTTTCGCTTACTAAAGTCTCTCTCAGTCAAACCCACCTTGTTTTCCAAAATAAATATTATCGTCAAATTGAAGGATTAGCTATGGGTAATCCTCTCAGTCCTGTACTTGCTAACATTTATATGCACTATTTTGAGGTAAAATTATTTGATAAACTATCTTTTTGTCTCTGGATTCATTATGTAGATGACGCTTTCACACTTTTTGATGGTAATAAAGATTATTTATCCAGGATTTTATCGATTATAAATTCAATTGATCCAGCCATCCAGTTCACTCTTGAAATTGAATCCAACAATTCCCTCCCCTTCCTTGATATTCTTATAATCTGCAATGAAATTGATTTTAGCACTACTGTGTAGCGTAAACCCTTTGCAGTTTGTTTACCACCCCATGCTAAGTCATGCCACCCTGTTAAGCAAAAAATGGCTTCTTTTTACTATTATGTATTTCGCACGCTCAAAGTTTGTTCCACCGAATCCTTGCTTACCGATGAACTTAATTATTTAAAAGCAGTTGCTACTGACCGAGGATTTTCTCCCGTGATCATTGATAAAGCTGTTAAAAAGTTTTCAGATTCCCGTCATAGAAGACATTCCACTGTTAGAAATAATATTAATGACTTTGTCGCGCTTCCACTTTATCCTTCTGTTAGTTATAAGGTTGCACAGATTCTCCACAAATTCAATTTTCAGGTCAGTTTCTTCCCTATCAATAAAATTCACGGTTCGACTCTAAAAGATTCTGTTTCTGACTTTAATTCTTGGGGAATTTATAGTATATCGTGTTCAGTGTGGCTCGAGATATATTGGCCAAACAAAAAGAGCGTTAAAGTTTCGTATCCAGGAACATGAATCTTATGTCCGAAAGGGCGAAATCAACGGGTCTTCCATAGCGTATCATAGTTGGAAATTTAATCATAATTTTGACTTTGGATCTGCAAAAATTATCCAAAAAGCTTCTTCCGTCGGTGAATTGGATTTTCTCGAGGCTTTTCGTATTCACAAAGATTTAGCATGTTTAGTAAATGATTTTAAGTCTAATCCAGTCCTTCCTAGCGCTTTTAAAATTCTATTAACAAAATTCTTGATTATTATTTTTGCCGATAGATTGCGTTGCCTCCTCGCCCGTGGTTCTACCCGAGGGTATAAAAAGCCGTTACTGAGGTTTCTTTCCCTTTCTAGATATTTTGTTCTCCTGATGAGGAGGGACCTGTAGCTGCCCGCGAAATCGATTGAGTGTTTTTAGTAAATGTATGCCAAATACAAGGTTGTTTCAACGAATTTGATTTTCACTGCATTATATCTTCCATTTTTTGGGAGGCGTTGGGGGCTTTATTGAGCTGCGCTGAATGATAAGCTGCATTATCAATAATTATAATGTAATTAGGAAGTAGGTTTGAAATTAATTTTTCATTTGCCCGTTTTTCAAATATTGAAGAATTCATTTGTCCCTGATAGTCGTCAGTTGTGGAGTTCATTTTATAAATTAAGCTAGTATTGGGAATGAAACCCCATCTCACCACCAGCATATAAAATTATTATCTGGCAAGAGGCATTCCCTGTTTCTAAAATCCCACTAATTTCATTGGATTGCCAGCATTTTCCAAACATTAGATTGCTGTCCGCCCAGATTTCATCTATGTAAATTAGATGAACTCTGGGTAGGGATTATTCTGGTAATTAGGGATTCTTCTCTGTAACATTTAATATTCCTCAAATACATTGTTTCTGACAAAACAATATCAGGTCTTTCTAATAAAATGCTTCTTTTATTCCAGGACTTTTTCAAGATGAAACCAATTTCTTGGAGAATCTTTCTTAGCATTTCTTTTTGCCAAAGAAAACTGATTGTGTCTTTTAATACAGAAAGCAGTTTAGCTATAGTTGGTACTTTCTTTTCCTTGACATAAAAGTCTTGAAAATATCCAAATCAAATTATCTAAGCCTGTGCTTCTATCTTTTTTCTTTTTTTAGGGAACGAGAATTCAACATTTTCTTTACTTTCAGATTCTTTACAAATTCTGTTTATGCTGGCAACAAAATGCCAGTCATTGTACTCGCTCTGTGTGTTGGGATGGTCAGTCTTCCTAATTGTGATTCTTCATCACAAAGTTTCTTCACATTATACACTAATTGCTTAAATTTGCTGCAGAAAGGCGTATTTCTAGATCTTTCTGGAACACTAAAATTCATGGTAAAAATGAAGATTTGAAAGTAAAAGAAGCTCAGTAATAGCGATGCTCAACAAATGTAAGAAAAAACACTAAATGACCCCCAACTTCCGAGAGGAAAAAATACAGTGCTTTTCATCCACACCTTTTCGACCTCCAAGAGGGAAAAATGGCTGCACTTTTCACTCACGCCCCTTCAATTAAACTGACCCATCTTGGCCCTCAGGCAAACTGCTATCGCTAGTGTGGTTAGACAGTATGTATGCACATGTGTGTGTATGTATGTATGTGGATATATGTGTGTATTATACACAAATTCTTCACATTGTCAGGACTGGGTGTTCTTTGCATAGTCTTGACAAACATCCTTGTGAAACTCCTTAAAGTCCTTAAGTCCTGATCTGGAACAGGGAGCTGAATGCAGCTATGTTCTGGTTGTAGATACTGTGATTAAGTGGTAGAATAACTGCACTTGAAAGGGATTTAAAATCCTCTTTTAATAAATCAATATTATTTACAACCACTTCCCAACTCGGGAGGGATACAGAAAGTAAAAGACCACACTTAGGTCTAAAATGAACAATCAGGTAAATTTACAACGAAAGCTAACTAGAAATTAAATTACTCTTTGCTCACAGAGCTATATGCGGAGTTGGCCTCTAACTAAATGGTGCGATAAAAGATTTACTAATACTAGCGCACTTGGATTTATTTCAATAAGCAATCACGTAGCAAGCACTATGGCTTAGAATTTAACTGCTAGCTGGTCAGGCGAACGTCAAATAGAATGTCCATGATCTGAGACTAAAAGCTCTCTCACACTGAGAGGTTTTTACCTCTCGTTTAAATAGCACTTGGCTCCACTTCAAATTAGCATAAGCTGAAAACGTGCGCTTCTTCTAACGGGAAGTTGAAACATGAGATGAGATAGAAAGATTTAAATTAAAATAAAACTTTGTTAGTTTAACTAAAACCTTACAGCATGATCATACATACATGATCACATAATCATACGTACATATAGTACATGCACACATACATCCATACAATACATACATAGATTTCTGAATCTGGTCCCAATAATAGAAGAGTACCTAATAAATTTCTATAATGTACAAGATGTAATATGTAAGATTATACATCATATTTCTGTAATTGTAAAATTATGCATCATATTTAAAAATTATATCAGAAAATAAATTGTTTATGATAATGCATATAAACTTTGACTGAATATATGAAAATTTTAAATATGTATTTATACTTCAGCATTTTTTCATTTTGAAGATAGTGGTATATTACTTTGTTCCTTAGTCATGGATGTAGTGAAATTAACATAGTAGATACATAGAATTCCGTAAACAGTATTTATGATTTTTCAGTGATGTGAAAAGCAAAAGAAACCTTCCGAATGTCCAACTTTTGTTGTTTTAATGCTTTATTATATTAAAGTTGTATTTTGGTAGGTTGATGATGAACTTGAAATTAAAGCTTACTATGCTGGACACGTACTTGGTGCAGCAATGTTCCTAATTAAAGTTGGATCCCAGTCTGTTGTCTATACTGTAAGTACTAGTCAATTAATATCGAATTTGCTTTGTATTTGTGCCGTGTAAAAACTTTTCAAAAAATATCCTGTTGATTATGTCCGAGTAACCCAAAAAGTTTTATTTACATTTGACCATTTTTACCTGTTTTAAAAGTTATTAAAAAGACATATCAGGCTTTCATCTTATCGATTCAACTCTTGTTCAATTAAAAAGAAGTTACTTGGCTGTAAAAGATACATATGCTTGTCAAACCAATACGTATTGAAACTGATGATTCATGACAGCACCTAACATCATAAGGCATATTTTAATTTTATTGAGCATTTAATACTTTGATCCAATAAAAATTACAATACTGAAATTTTGATCTGGAAATGATATTTTGGGTTAGAAGGTATTTCTCCTGCTTCCTTCGCATGCCTTCGTGGTGTAGTGGTTAGCATGTTCGACGCGTAACCGAGAGATCTGTGGTTCGATTCCCGGCAAAGGTGTTGCTCATTTTTCAATCTCTCTTCTTCGAAATAACCTAATGACTCTACAAGAGGTGCCCGAACTAAAACGTGGTGGATGATGATTCTCCACCACCACGATTTGGCGATTGGGGCTCCTCCAGTGGCCCTTTTAAAGGGGAGTATATAAGGTTTTTCTTCCACCTTCTTCGCATGCCTTCTTGGTGTAGTGGTCAGCATGCTTCACGCATAACCGAGACATCCGTGATTTGATTCCCGACGAAGGCGTTGCTCATTTTTCAAGCTCTCTTGCTTCGAAATTAACCTAATGACTCTACAGGGTCAAAGTTTTCATTTTCAAATATGTAATTATAATATTACTGAACTTTATCAGGTCACTTAATGAAAATAATATAATGGCAAAAGTAATATAAATTTCAGTGTACAACAAATGCTCATTTCTCATATTTTTCTAAATTTCATTATTTTAGATTAGAATTTTATCAAAAAATCTTGAATAATGCAGGGTTCGTACGGTCCTTAAGAGTCCTTAAAAGTCCTTAGGTTTTTTAGAATCGATTTTTGGTTCTTAAAAGTCCTTAATTTCGTTCAAAATCAGTTGAAGGTCCTTAATTTTAATCATGTAAAATTTCGGTCCATTTTTACGATTGCCATTTCAAGTGCAAATTAGCATTTTTGAGGAATATTTTGGGTGATTCACTGACAAATATGGTTATTGTTTGAATTTGTTACTAATTCTGATATAAACGGTGCGATACTCGAGTTTCTAGGCAAAAAATGAAACACAGGCATTTCGAAATTGTTTCTTTTTTCTAATGAAGAGCTCTTAAACAACTTTTCCTTTTCGGGATGCGAATTTTTTCATTAAACGGTTCTAATTTGGCTACTTATCAACATTTTGGCGATTTTAAAATCAGTTTCTATACAAAATTTTTAATTCGGAGATCTGTGAATTTTTCAATACTTTTGTTTAGAACATTGTAACGTTAATAAATTTCATTAAAATAATGATAATATATCGAAATTATATTTAAGAACAAACATTGAAATAAAACATTTTATTTTTCCCTGTTAAATTATAAAATGATATTTCTTTTCATTTTGGCAACTTATTGTTACAATATTTTGAATCCGAAAATAAAAAAGCTAATAAATGCTAAAAAGCATAATTTACAAAACAGTTCTTAGCAAAAGCGAAATAGCTGTGTAATTATTTTAAAATGTTTTCTTTTTTATTTTTTCATGGTAAGAGTTTTTCCCCATGTAATTGTCTCAGAATATTCAGAACTTTCAGAATGTGCATCCATTTTCTCTATAAAATTCATTTAATTTTTTTTTTGTTGTTTTGTTTTGTGTGTGTGTGTGTTAATTTCTTTTTTAAATACTTCCGACTTTTCACTGTTGCAGAATTGGTAGTGGTAGTCTTTCTTTCGGATTTTAGACATTGCATCTTGGAAAGTTTAGAAGGATTTGAATGCAAGATTTAAAGATCTAAGATTCTAGAAGATGCCAGAAAAATGTTTTCATAGTATTAACCTGTAATGGATGTATTTTACAGAATGTTTGTGATGAATTGCTTACTCTTTGGAGGATTTCTGGGAGAACAATGAAAACCTAATATTTGAATGTTTTATATCCGATCCTAGAAATTTTTTTCTTAACATGATTATCCCCCTCTTGTGTTCTTTTCCCTAAGCAGAAGCATGGAAAATATCAATAATGCTTCTAATGTTGGCACATGGACACGTATCTACAGAAAGGAATTTTCTTTTAAAAAAGAATTGAAAACTAACAGTTTAAAAGATTATCATATGTATCTTATATATCTCAATGCATGACACGCAGGTTTGGTGTTAGGCATTTTTGTACTTGATGCAGTATCTGTAGGTCCTAAATTCTGTTCCCAGTGCCTGTCCTGAATTCTAAAAGTTTTGTTATTTCTATATTTTATTGCTCTGTGCATCACTAAAATTCTAAACATTCTGCCACACCGGCTTTGACCATATATCATTTGATATTTACTCTCAGTATTCGTATTATTTAAGGAATAAAATTAGCAGCTTCTTCTATGTATTTTAAATGCATGTAGTTTTTAGAATAACAAAAATCTTTAAGTAAATCCAAAAATTCTGAAATGCGGAGGAAACTTATTGAGAAAAGAAACTGAATGCATAAAGAGGAAGAAAATTATTCTTTATATATACGTACAGTTAGTATTATGTAAATTAGCCAGTTGTTTATAATTTCAGCCTGTACTATAATAGCTTCTTCCTTATTTTCCTCACCAGAATGCAAATCGTTTAGATAGTATTTAAACTGAGGTTTTTGTATTGTAAGACAGAGAGTGTTTCTGGCTTCTGCTTGCACGATGCGTTAGTTCCTGCCAGCTGTGATAATTTGAAATAATTCAGCTTTGTGTTATCGCTACCGATATTTGAATCTGTTACGATTATGAGTTACTGAGCCAGCTTAGATTAAAATTAAATTGTGCTGTCTTTGACTGCTAGTCCACAATTTTAATTTGACTCTTCCTGTTTAGTTACATTGCCATGAGCTGTAGTTCATTCTGTTAGCATAAGCATACGCACTTATTATTATAAGTTCTGTTTAAATAAAGAGTTTTATTCTGAATTTTATCTGACTTTATAGTTACTTTCAGACATGATGATAATTTGCTTCATGCCTATCAAGAGTTTTGGACTATTTAACTTTTACCAGATCATATAAAACCTCATAGGTATAATGTCGAGACATGGACAAGTTAGGAGATGAAGCAGAAACTAATGCGAACATTGGTTTGCTTATTGAAACAAATTTCTCATTGTTAGAAAAGATGCTTAAAGAGAAGAAAATTGATATAAATTAGCCATAATGTCTGGGAGGGCTTCTAATTAAAAAGACGCATAAGTATTTTGTTGGGTATTGTTGCTGCAAAACACAAACGTGTTGTAGCTTTTAATGTATTATTATCCTGATGTCGTTTAAGAATCAGTGTCATAAATTACACGTATTTTAAAGTGTTAAATGTTATTAGACTGTGATTTTCATCAAATATTTTTAAAAAATAAATAAAATTTAATAGTGGCCAGGTAAATCAATATTATCTACTACCTACCTAACTACCTAATTCAATTATTGGTAACTAATTGCTCACCTTTAAAAGTTATCTCTACAGAGCCTTTCATTTATCCTTACCATGGTCACAAGATACAACATAAAAATGTAAAAATTACTATAAAACATATTCCTTACAGCTAGTAAGACTTAAAATAATACAAAACAACT
Organism: Stegodyphus mimosarum; assembly: GCA_000611955.2. Taxonomy (NCBI): domain Eukaryota; kingdom Metazoa; phylum Arthropoda; class Arachnida; order Araneae; family Eresidae; genus Stegodyphus; species Stegodyphus mimosarum. The sequence continues at coordinate 138,304 of KK114449.1, forward strand.
TATCACCTATGGTGCTTTAGTGACTTATCGGAACCTTAAAGTATGTTAACTGTATTACAACTCCAGGAACTTTGCACTACATGCTAACTACACAAGCTATGACACTAACTGCGTCAGACAGACAGAGTATAACTTTCAAAAACCCTGCTAATATCAGGCATTCAGGTCAGTTCTGATTGGCAAGTCGCTCTCTAGGCGAGCAAAGCAGTGACAACAGCCAGTCTTCTGTTATGGATTTTACTTCTCGTTTTAACCTATGCCGTTTGGTATAAAATCGGCCTGCTATTTACAAAATCTCTAGACTGAGCAAGTACTTAACGAAATGAGACATAAAAGAAAAAAATCAGCATAAAGCTAACCACTAGTAAAATGGAAATAAAATGTCACTAATCTTCTTGAAAATATGTCCAACTATTATAGGTGTAAAATGTTTAATACTTATTTGAGAAATTTTACAAAAATGATTTTATTCTTGAATTTATTTTATAATTAGTCTTAACAATAGTGCATCCTACTTACGGATCTATTTTTTATCAAGTTGGTATAACGAAACTGAAGTTCAAGCATAGACTTTAACTGAATTTATGCAGTTCCGATTTGCTGATAGGTCCTTAATTTGTTTCTTTAATGGTCCTTAAAAGTCCTTAATAGTACTTAATTTTCATGTGCAGAAATGTGTACGAACCCTGTAATGTTTTTCAGAATTTTATTTTTTATGCTTTAGAATTTAAATATGTGTCAAATCAATTTTGCAATTGTGATTGTTTTAATGAGATTAATTATTAAAACAATCGCAATTGCAAAATTGAGTTCAAAGTGAGTAATATTTCACAAATTCTGGCAAAAATGCTGTAATAATGCTTTAATTAATTAAGTGTGTGAGTCGGCCATCTTAATGCGTGAGAACACTGAGAAGTTGCTTTGGGACACCACAATTATCCATCTACATGTCTTTTCTAGTAGTAGATGTATTAGGGGCCTTCACTATTGAATTAGGCACACTGGTTTGCCAAGGGGCCTATAATTGTTGTTAAGACAGTACTTGTATGAGTATCAATTGACTCTACTAATGGATGTGAAAAAAAAATCACCAGTCTAATTTAATGTTTTTTTAATTTAAAAGAAAATTGAAATTGATTTTTTTTAATTTAAATCAAATTCTTTTTTAAAAAAATATTTGATTAACTAGCAGCATAAAAAAAACTCTGGAATAGTTTGGTAGCTTTTTGCCATTAGTAACTTGAAAAAACATTTTAATTCTTTCTTTAAATATAGATTTACATACACATATATACTAACATATAAAAAAGGGGGCTCTCTTTTAGTTATATCTTTTATATAAACACAGATAAACAAATCAAATATAGCCATAGGAATGGCACTAGTGTATGCAATCTATGTAACTTTTACAGAACTCATTATATGTGCTTTACTGCCACTTGCATTCTGTACTATTAAAAGTAAGGGAGAATTTTTTTTTCCCTCTTTAACTCCTAATTTATTTCTCAATCTGTTGTGTACAATCCAAAAGTAGAAAGCATTTTTCTGGTCCCTGTTGATGAAATTCTATACTTAGCATTTCAATGATATACAGTTCTTTTTCCCGTATGCATTCTTTGCATTTCTACTACTGAATCACTGCCTTCTTTTCAAAAAGGTTTCTGCTGAAGTGTGAATTATAAAGGAAGTGAAGTGAAGTGTGAATTATAAATTCCAGTGTAATGCTGAACAAAACAGTATCTACATAATTTACTTTGTACTAAAAATAATATCCGATCCTTTTTACTTGCTTAATGTTTATATTTTTATGACAAAATATATGTTAAAATGTGTTTATGACTGTGCTTGTTCATATCGCATTTTAAATAATGCATTCTTTTTCAAGATTTCTGAGCTGTTTTCCTGGATATTTTCAAATTTTAACACTATTACAAAAATCCTTTTGGATTTTAACCAAAACAACTGAAACTAACTTCAGATGAAGTATGAGAGCTTCTATATTTTATTTGACTTATGTGTTAAGAATTTTTATTTAAATATAGTCTTACCTATCTAATTTTGTAGATTCTTTTCCACAATTTGAATGAAAATTATTCCAAGGAAATCGCATATTGAGTTCTAGCCCCTTCGCGCCGGGTAGCGCAAACACGCGCTTATCGCGGAGGCCAGCAGTGTCTTACGCGAGCGTCCGTCCAGGGCCGGGGGCTTTTTTGCTATTAAGCCTAAATCTATGAAATTTCCGAAGTATCACCGCATTGTTTAATAATGCTCTATAGAGTATTTAAACGGCTTATGCTTTAGAGATATTTTTATATAGACTTTAATTACCTTATTTCTTGTTTAAATGCATATTTTACACATTTTATTTTCATTACGCACCGTTTTATGACTTTTAACATCATACATCTGAAAACTAAATATATTACTTAAAATTCTCTTTTCGTATGAAAAATTTGAAAACGGGGATCTACACAAAGTCCTACGTTACATTCCTTGCACTCGTAATAACTCATTTGCCGTTTTGGAGGATTTTTCCGGGAATGTGAACAAACGAAGCATCGTCGTCTCATTTTCTTATCAGTCTCTTCTGAACAAAGTTGAACTTCTGTCCTCATCATCATTAGATTCGCCAGATTCTTTATGATCAGAATATATCTTAGTATCACTATCACTACTATCAGAATCAATATCTGAAATATTTTGCATCATTTCTGCTATTTCGTGCTCTGTTAAACATTTTCGACGCTTCGACACTGCTACGGTAAAAACAAAAAGAATTCACGTCTAGCAAGATCTAATTATTTTCTAAAAACTAAACTGCAAACCAAAATACTCGACGCTTTAGCAAAAATAAAACTTCTCTACTTACTATAAACAACTACCACGTGCGAATTTAAAGAGACGTCAAAAAGCACACCATTTGGAAAACATTTATTTCCTCTTTTGTTTATATAATCAAAAACATGTGTATGTGAGTCATGCTTCATTCATTTCGAGTAGAAGGTCTAATGTACATGTATCTGAAACCCTATGGACATACAGTGCCATATTATGGCAGAAATTATAGTTTTTAAAACGTTCCAGGACACTGGCACAAATACGTGACAGTCGGGGCTGAACGGGAAAACGCTCTGGCACACCTGCGTGTCGGCCAGGAAGTGAGTGTGTTCGTTGCTGGCACGTAGACGTGACAGTCGGCGCGAAGGGGCTAGCATACTTCATTAGTGTATTTAAACAGTTACCAGTGTATTCATTATTTTTGGCTTGGGCAAGCTCATCATTTCAAAAATATTTTATAGTTTGAATATCTGTATCATTTAGAGTATTTGAATCTTTAATTTGTAATGAATCTGTGTGATGTGTTCAATCATAAGATTTAGGCTCAAAATTTTCTCATTTTTCCATGTTTTCTCTTACAAAATTACTAATTTTATATTTAAATTCATTTAATTTTTCTAATGACATCAATAGCAATGGTAAATAAATTTTCACTTTTGCAAATAAATTGCAAGTTTGGAAAATGTTGCTGGAATCAAAAACTTTTGCACACTTTATCTTGCTGCATTATTCCAAATGAAAATCTAAAGAACACACAAGAAAAAAAAAAGCATTATTATGATTTGAATTTGAAGCCAAATTTAAGAAATTTGCTTTCAGTTTCTTCCGATTTTAAATTGTTTTCATGACCATTAAAAGCAAGCATGAATAATGAATGGGCTGGAAAATCTACAAATGAAACTAATTAATTTAATGTAACTCTTATTCAAAGATCAGAAAGTACAAATCTGATTAACTTTTATTCATGCTTATATCAAAGGATCCTCAGTTGTGAATTTTTGCAATAAGAATAATTGCTTTCTTTGGGAACATTTTGTCGCTTTGATTTATATGTGCACAGTTTTCTTTGCAGTTGAAAATTAATAAGTCTTAACAAAAGGACCCAGTCGAACTATCGTGATGTTTTCCATGAGTTTTGCAGACTCTACAGCATTTTTGTGGATACTTTGCTTTTCCAAACTGTGTGATTCTTTCCAACTGCTGTGTTACCATATCACCTAAAAGCCTATAAAGATGATCATAGCGCAGTGCTCAGCATACTGCTGTCGAGCTACTTCTCGTTAAATTTTCGGGAGCATGATGTTCAGTAGAGGTTCAGAAGATGTTCAGTTGCAAAAGCAACCCATTCTTCTGCCAGAGTTTGTAAAAAGTTTGAAAAAGTTATTCTGATATTTGGATTGAGCTTATGATACAAATGATTGTCGATAAATGAGTTGAAAAGAGTGTGCAGTCTAAAAGAAACATGAAAACCCTTTTTGTCTCATAGATTTTCGCATAGAAGCATTATATGAAAGCTATTGATTGGCAAGATCGACACCTTTCTATGTTGATTGTATTTCATTATGCACTCAGGGTTACAAACTTGCTGTCCAGCTTTCTTATTTATTTTTCCAATCTCGATGATATCTGCATTGTACATGGTGGATGTCATTTGAAAGTCTTGTTTGTTTATCTTTCCATTTGAGAATTAGTACCTGAACCTTTGCACCGAAAATCAGATTCACCTATTTTCTATCTGAGATTGTTTAGTTCCTTTGGAAAACCCCGTATAGTACCATAAATATGAATTTTCTTCTTCAGTAAATTTTCAGCTAATATAATACTATTATAGTAATTGTCCATGTATGCATGGTGCCATAAGTTTTAGTTTTGATTAAAAGATGGGAAATAATTTTTTCTGAATTATCTCTTTTTCCACAATACAGCTGAAAGTTGCAGATATATCCTCAGACAAATATAGCACTTGCCTCAAATAAAACTCCTACCTAGTATTCTGTACTCTGTTATTTTACTTGGCCATGTTGTAAGCATCATGTTTCTTGAGATTTTTAGCATTCAGTTGCAAATAGCAGGACTTAATTCATGTTAGCAACAACCAGAAATAGAATTTAAAATGGCAGGAATTCATGTCAGTGAGAACCAGGAATAGAATCTGAAATGATGTGAACTCACATCAGTGGCAACCAGGAATAGAATCTGAAATGATGTGAACTCACATCAGTGGCAACCAGGAATAGAATCTGAAATGATGTGAACTCACATCAGTGGCAACCAGGAATAGAATTTGAGCAGTCGCAAATGTGTTAATAATTTACCAGACTTTTAGAAAGCAGCTTTTATATCAATTCGATTTTAAGTAATGTGTCTTTTCTGCATTACTAAACTATGCATTTTATACTTTAAAAGATTTACCTTTTGGATGGTTTCTTTTATATTTTTAAGAACATGATGTTTTTACTGAATATTTACATAGATCATGCACCATGTGTTTTGAATTACTGCACATTATTGTAAATTGATTTGCACTTGAGACTAGATGTACATGGAAGCAACACACTTTCTTGCAGTATGTTTCTTGCAGTACTCATATGGCTAGTTCAAAACATTTTAAACAATTTTACTTCTTTAAAAAGCTTCTATATTTGTAGTCAGTCATTAAAATCTCTTTAAAAGCATTACAGACTATTTTAGCTTCCTTTGGATTTCATTTGGTAAATAAATACATGTACTAATATAGATATTTTAGAGAAAGAATAGAGATACTTTAGAGAATACTTAAAGAGAAAAATAGCATAAAATAATTTTTCACAAAATGGGAAATATATCTGTATTGTAATTTTTAGCTTTCTGTAGAAAGTAATTTAGATAACTTTGCAAATATACATCTGTATTGTAATTTTTAGCTTTCTGTAGAAAGTAATTTAGATAGCTTTGCAAATATACTTTTAAAAACAAATTTTGCAACTCTAAAAACTGCCTTTACTGAAATATACTAAAATGAAATGAAGGCAATTTTTGTAATATGAGGATCCCTGCTTTTACACAGACGATATATGCATTCACAAGCCAATGTTGAAAAATTAGTGAAGAAAAGGTCCTTGAAACATTTCTAATAATAGCAAAATTTGTTTATTTATCATTTGAAATTTTTCATATTTTAAATTTCACTAATAACTTTTATTGGATTTAATGATGTACTGTGATTTTTTTTTTAAAATTTTAGGGAGATTTCAATACAACACCAGATCGTCATTTGGGTGCAGCATGGATTGACAAATGTAGACCGGATTTGCTAATAACAGAATCAACATATGCCACAACTATAAGGGACTCCAAAAGATGTCGTGAAAGAGACTTTTTAACTAAAGTCCACGACTGTGTAGAAAGAGGAGGAAAGGTATTTATCAGAAAATGCATGGTTCCATAGTCTTAATATTAGAAATAAAGGGATTTTGTTTTTTTATTAATAGGCCTTTAATAGGTACATTATTGTAAATTGATTTAAAAGGTGATTTACCTTTGAGAAGTTGTTTGATCTTAATAAAATAGACCAGAACATCCTTAAAAGTAACTTTATAGATACAAATGCAAGATTCAGGTGCAGTTACTATATAAATAATTCTAGAGAACTTGAAATAATGCAAACAGGTACCTAAATGAAAGCTCTAAATCAAAAGTTCTAGTATTTATTAAACTCACTAAATACAAAAATTAGAATTAAATTCACTAAAATAAAAATTTAGGTAAATTTCTAATGCTTACTAAATCAAAAATTTTAAAAAAAGCTTACTAAATTCATTTACAAAATGAGAACATTACTATAGAAATCTAAATGATATTTTCTTAATAGGAAATTTCTGGGCTTCTTCATTGGATAATAAATGAAAAAAATGTTTAAATTCAAACAAACAAATTTTTGTAGATTTTGTGGCAAGGCCTTCAGTGCCCATTGTTTTTATCTTCTGTCATATGTTTTATTAGATTTAATATTCATTTTAAGGTATACTGAATTCTGAAATTCTAAGATAATTTCAGAAGATTAAAATATTCATTGTTATATTCATTTATTGAAAGATTTTTAAGATTTAAAATTTTTCTTCTTTCACATGATTAAAAGAAGGAATATTATAACTTGTGTTTCGAGAAATATTATATATTATATTCAGCAGTGGCAATAAATGAATATTTCAGAAGTTTAGCCACTACCCAAGTTCCGCAAAATCCTAATATTGAACTCGGAACAAAAATCATGGTGCAAACAGTAAAAAAGAAATGAGTTTTGTGCTTCTCTGGCACTGTATATCAGTAAAATAAATTAGAAACTTTATGAATAACATCCTGGTTAAGGAGATGTACTTTAATAATAGATAAATAAATGCGTTATTATAATCCCCTAAAGTTCTTGGAAATTAAGCTTGGGCCAGATTTCTTTTTCAAATATGATAATGACAGCAGACTTGGGGGGGGAATAGTAAAGTTTTAACTGCTACAGATATAGCAGAATGCAATTTGGGACCTTAGCACAATCTTCAGAAATTAAAGCAAATAAAAGAAACTGTACAAAGTCATTATTTTATGAGCAAAAATGCTTAGAACAAATATTGCAGTAATGATAGAAGCTAAAGCCCCAATAAAAATAGATTCTATGCCAATGCAAATGAGATGTTAATTCAAGCTAAGAGAACCCAATGAACAATGAAACATATAAATTTCCTTTTAAATTAATGAAATTAAATAAGAGTTTGCTTAATTTTGAATTTTCAGGTCTTTGAATTAAATGCTCTTTCTGTGTGTAAATGGTTCATCTGTATCTGATACCATACTATATGACATTTAATGTTTATATATAAAACTAAAAATATAGACTTGGTTGAAAGGAAATGTAAGTCAAATATTCATACTTGTAAGTTATCATGTTTAATAAAAAAAAATGTTTTATCCCATTTCAGGTTCTCATTCCAGTTTTTGCACTTGGACGTGCGCAGGAGATGTGCATACTTCTTGAGACATACTGGGAGAGAATGAATCTCAAAATACCCATATATTTTGCTGTTGGCTTAACTGAAAAAGTATTTTTTATTTCATTTTCCAAAAAAAAAAATTTAATGAACATGTATTATAATTTTTTATTTATGTTCCATTTTTATTAGGCCACAACATTCTATAAAATGTTCATAACGTGGACCAATCAGAAGATCAAACAAACTTTTGTACATAGGAATATGTTTGATTTCAAACATATAAAAGTAAGCTTTATTATAATAAGTATAAATTAAAATTATCTTTTATCTCTAATTAATAAGCATTTTCCCCAATTTTATTATTTTAATATTTTGTGTATTTGTACTATTGTATCTTAGTGTAGCACCTTATGCTATGAATTGTAATACTGATTTGTAACTGAATTGCCACCCCTTCCTTTTATAAATTTCATTTTATTAATGCAGATAGAACTTCTCAGATTGCTCAGACTACAATTTCTAATTTATAACAATGCAGTGCTTTCTTGAATCCATTTAAATTTTCAAATTTAGAATTTCAAAAAGTTGACTAATAGTGTTGTTTTTCTACTTGGTTAAGTTTCTTTAGAGCACTGTTTAACTTTTAGACATGTACACTGTGCCAAAAAAAACAAAAAAAAAAAAAAAAAGGCAGTTCTATATCTTCTGTTCTACTGGGCCGATTGACGAAATTCAAATTGCTTTTTCCGTGTCTCAGAAGTGCGACATGGGATATATATTAGATTTATATTTATAGCTTTGTTCTAACATTGGTATTTTGACACAAAATGGGACTTTTTCTGAAATAACATACCAATTTTTTTCATATTTCAATTCTACGACTCAAATTATGCCTAAATATTAAATTTTTGTGAAATTTACAGAGAAATTCAAAAATTTCACTTGGCAAATTTTTTTCAGTTTGAGACAAAATATTTCTTCTTTCTTAATTAGATATGTGGCAACCTATTTTCCTTCCCTTCCATTGTGCAGGGGAGGAAAAAAAGTCATATCAATCCTGTCTTTTTACATTGTGGATGAGAGGGAAAAAAGTCACAACATTCCCAATTTCAAATAATAAAAGTGCGTAAACCACACTTTCGTTATTATCGCTTTCAACAAATATGCCAAATTTCAAAACACGCCAATATATAAATTCACGTATATCTTCCAAAATTTTTAATAAAAAGCTCTATATTTTGGCAGGTATGCTTAGAAATACATCTACTTTAAGATGATGGTAAAAATTTTATAAGTTATAATTCAAAATGTTTTTTGAAAAATTTATAAAAAATTGTTTAAAAATAAAAATTTTAAAAATAAATTATAAAAGATCGATTAATTTTATTTGGAATGAACCTAAATTTTGAACTGTAGAGGAAGAAATCAAATAAGTTTCATAAAAAAGAGATAATAATAAATACATACCAAATTGAATTAACATTGAGGAGCTAAAATTTTGAGAGCTATTTTTTTAAAACTACTCATGTGAGTTTTACGAAACTTTGGAATTTGGCATAATTTGAGTCGTAGAATCAAAATATGGGGAAAAAAATGGCATGTCATTTCAGAAAAAGTCTGATTTTTTGTCAAAATACCTATATTTGAACAATGCTATGTATAAATCTAATACATATCCTAAGTCATGCTTTCAAGGCAGGAAAAATGCGAATTGAACTTCGTCAATCGGCCCAGTAGAATGGGAGATATAGAACAGTCTTCTTCTTCTTCTTTTTTTTTTCACAGTGTACTTCTAACATTTTCCCTTGTAAATTTATTTTAACGGGATTTTACTGTTGTTCTCTCAACATTGGTGACAAGGAATAAGTGAATCTTTTCAAAAATTCCATGAGCTTTGTTTTAAAGAATTCTGTTTTATATATATATAAAAATTGTGCATGATTCCAAATGCAAAACAGTGGACTGATTTTAAACAACAAAAATCTCAATTTTGCTTTGATACCATATTTTTTAAATACAGAAAATTTTCTACATCACTTAGTTTCTGATTAAGATTAATATAACAGTTATAATGTTCTTTTTGGAAATTTATATTTTCTGTTACATTAAGGTCTTAGAAAGTGAGTGATTTTATCAGATGCTAGTACTAAATGATGAACTGTAAAAGGATGTGGTTATAAAGTTTTGACATTTTTAACTAAAAATCCCTAATGTTTATCTAGGAAAAGAATCTTCTTCATTTGATTTTCATTTCATTTCATTTCATTTCAGTTTCGTTGAGAAAGTGGATTTAAGAAAATTTGTTTTAGATTATGTATCAAAATTTTAGAAATTTTTTTAGTCTTTTATTTTTTTTTATTAAATGTAAAATATATAAAATGTAAATTTACATATTTT
>KK114449.1:148556-181306 GCA_000611955.2 Stegodyphus mimosarum
TGTATGTAATTTTAATTTCATATAAATTATATCAGCACATTTAAATATTTTCTACATTTAAACATTTAATGTGTTATTTTAATTTAATATTTAAATATTTATAATTTGTACATTTATTTAAATATATTCATACATTTAAACATTTAATATTTTAAGGGCAAGAAATGCATTTATAATTTGTAACCAAACATTATTTATCAAATGAAATAGTTAGAACTTATTTTAAATAGGTGTACATGCATAAACTTTTAATAACTATTTATATGTGTGTTTATTATTTTTAATTTTTTTGTTCTTTGAGGAATTATAAAAATTTATTTATTAGCCTTTCGATCGAGCATATATAGATAATCCCGGACCAATGGTGGTGTTCGCTACTCCTGGAATGTTGCATTCTGGATTATCAGTTCAAATTTTTAGGAAGTGGGCTCCAAATGAAAATAATATGGTATATTTATTTGAGCTCTTTTTATTATTCTTATATTTATATATGATCTCCTTCTAATTGAGAAGCTATTTTCATGCTCTTTGGCAAAGATGTATATAGAATAGAATATGAATATACATTGAGTATACTTTTACCATGTGTTTAAGACAAAGCCAAATATTTGTACTAATCAGCTGGAAGTGTTTGCTTATTTTTGCATAGACTTAAGTCTTGGATGAATATTGGTATTGCAGAACATAGAACTTTTTCAGAATTATGCAATTTTTTGATTTCATACATATTAAAACTTTTCCTTTAAAGAAAAATATATATATATGACTTTAATTTTTGACTTCCGTTTTAATTAATTTATTTGACTTTCGTTTAAATTCAAGTTAAGCAAATCGGTTTTACTTTGGGCTAGGGAGCCCCCATTTTATTATGGTATTCCTAATAGTACATTTGACTAAAAGTATTTCAGATATTTACTAGGCGACTGTAAAATTCCATTTAACGTTTTTAGATTTCAATATTGTATTTATCAACATTGCTATCATTTTTATTTTACAAACCAAATAATTCTTTTCAATTGCAGCAATATTCCAAATTTTACTTCATACAAAGGATTTCGAAAATCTGTCTTTTTTAATTCTTTACACCCTTTTTAAATGAACTCTTGGACAATTATTTTCGTCATTTAAGGTTTTATGTTTATTAGCCAGATATGGCATTCTTTCTTGACTTTAATTGGTTTTCTACAATTGAATTTTTCTTTAAACATGGTTCCGTTTTAAGATTTCTAAATATCTTTCGTCCCATGTTCACTTCCTTTGATTTTAGTTATATGTCTTGACTAGTTTTTTATTTTAAAATGAAAAAATTTTTTCGCATCTGCTAATTACATTTTCTGTTTTTAGCTTTCATTTTTGTTCTTTTCAGTATAGTAGTTATTTTGTATTATGCTGATTTCGTAATTCTTTTCAATTACGGCAGTTCTCCCAATAAAATTACATACCAAAAGTTTTCTTCTCATAATTTAAAGGTTTAGCCTGATTTGGCATTCCTTTTAGAATTTCAATTGAATTTTTATTTCATTAAACATGTTTCAGTTTTTGGATTTCTAAATTTCTTTCTTCCAAAGTTCACTATACTTGTTTAAAGTTTTATGAGTCATAAGACAATTCAGCTGTATTTGTTTCCTAGTTTCTTATTTGTATTACTATTTTTAAAAAAATTTTCTGGTAGTTTTAATTATTCTTTAGGAATTTTGATGAAATATGTTGTATATTTCTTTTCTTCCACGCGTAGGGAAAAGGAACGTCCAATTGAGACGATATCGATAAGCATTAAATAATTTGATAAGTATCATTAAATAATTTTCCGCGTTAATTATCTCAATTGGTCGTTTGTTGAAATGCGTGGAGGTAATATTTCAGTGAGAATTACATTGCACTTTTTCCCTGGCGATACTGTTATGTGACTCTCAATGGAATATTGCCATTTTGATCTTTTTGTACATAATTGTGTTTTTTTCACCCATTTTCTTGCAACTTTTACTTTTCTTACAACTTGCACTTTTCCCACATTTTTATAAATATTTAATTATTAGTCTCAATTTATTATTTTTTCTATTAAGTGATGTTTTATTAATAATGGTATTTTGATTCTATTTGAATATGTAATTTTTTGGCACTACTGTGCTTTTACAAATAGGATTTTAGAGGTTTCAAATGTACCATAGCTTCTACATTCTTACTTGCTAATTAAAAGTGTAATAAAAAATTTTTGCAGGTAGATGCGCAGGTTTTAAAACCTTGAAATACTATCGTTCAAGTTTTAACTTACTAAAGAAAATTTATATATTGAAAAAAAAAATTTCTGTATTTTAGGATTTTTAGAAGCCATTTGTTGATGTTTGAATGGTTTCAGACACTTAGCAGTCAAAATTTAATTACAAATTAATCAACTGTGCTCTTCCACACATGTAACATGGCAAACTGAGAAGTTTTAAAACTTAAAAATAAAGAAATTTTAAATAAAAATTTGCATATAAAAAAGTCAATATAAGCTAAAAGCTCTGAAAATGCTTTGCCACAAAAATTTATGTCTCTGATTAAAAGTTACATATGGCTTTGGTATTCTATCCGTGAATAAATACACTTTCTTCTAATAATCCAAATAATTAGATGACATTTGAATGCAACTCATCTGCTGATTAGATTGCTCTAAGATCAAATCATAAGTTTTCATTATGGTAGTAATTTTATTATGGTATAAATTTTAGGAAGTTAACAAATATTTTGCACTTATTAGAAAAGTCTGCAAATTTCAGATTTTCCTATTATTCTTATGCTATTATTTTAATTTCTGTCATAATTATTTGAGTTTTTCCATGTATAGAAAACTTTAATGCTTACCGATATTACGAATTACATTTTTCTAAACTTAAAAATATGATGCGAAACAACAGATATTACTTTTTGAAGAAATTAGTTTTCTTAATTGAATTTTAACTTTACTGCAAGCATTGCCAACCATTTTCTTGTGTCAACCCCTTTTAAAAGAATGGTTTTCTTACACTTTTCTTTATAATATACTGCGTAGACTGTAATTATAATGCAAATAATTGGGTATAAATAACTTAGAGATAACAATTAGACTAAGAATATGAATAAAAATTTTTAAAAATGGTTTAATATTATTTTTAATTTTACAAATATAAACCCATTTTCAGAAATAAAATTACAGATACTGATAGCAGGAAAGTTCAAGTTTGATCGATGCGTGATTGCACTTGATGTATTGATGCACTTTGCATAATATTTGGCATAAAATTATTTAACTTAATTCTTTAATTACCTCGTTCAAAAATATTTAATCTGTTTTAGTAAATTAGAGACTTGACTAAAGTCTATTTCCACTAGGTAAGAACATGGAAAAGTATTGGGTTGGCAACAAAGTAATTTTGGTTTTTAGTGTGAGATAAAACTCAAGTGTTTAGTCCAAAAGTTGTAAAATCATTAACAATAAAAAATTGGAAATGTAATCAAATTCATACAGACAAATTAAGCATTTCTTGTTTGTCAGACTTCTCAAAACATAACAATATAGTAATCCCCTTAAATAGGAAAATATATTTCAACAGATTTAGTTAATGCTAACAATTTAAAAAAAAAAAAATACATCACTTTATAACTCACATCAGCAAATCACATGTATCAAGGTGAACAAATATTCTGCTTATAATAAAATCAGTTGGAAATTATGGTTCATAAGAAATATTGCATCGTAATTTAAGTTTGTAAAATACTAACAAAAACTTCAAATGATTCTCACCATATGTTATTCAGTGAACTAAGTACTGAGAGTAGCATCCATTGCATTTCAACACGTTTTCTCAATGCAATTTCAGTGGCTGTCACCAAATACACTCATGTCCATAAATTAAGGATAATTCAGAAACGCGGAAATCAAACTCTAAAATGAATATATCACCTGTAAAATCACTACACACATCTTCAAGAGTCATATGCAAATTTCAGGAAGTAACCAGATGACACCGATGGTACGTCACAATGACGAGAGTGTAAGAGAGTGATATATAAGGAATACAGGCAAAGAAGTATAATTGTTCGCAGGCGCTTTATAAGTATTTCAGTGCAATAACCAACCAGTTATGACACAAAGGACGCATTTAGATTACCAATGTGCATTGGGATTTACGTGGTAGAATTATCGGCCATCTGGAATGTGGGCATACTCAACTGAAAGTATCAGACGAACTTGGAATTGCCCAGAGTGTCATCTCCGGGCTTTGGCAATGATTCCAATATGATGGTAATGTAAGTAAACGTTACAGCACAGGTTGCCCCAGAGTTACAATGCCGAATGAGGACCGGTGTTTGGCAGTTACTGCCAAAAGAAACAGGCGGAGCACAGCCTCAGACCTGTCTCGTCAGCTCTCTTCAGCCACTGGTACGGCAATTTCAAGGCAGACCGTGTACAGACGCTTAGGGCAGATGGGTCTATATGCTCGTAGACCTGTCAGGCACGTTCCACTTACTGCAACTCACTGTCGCCTGCAGTTAGCCTGGAGTAGAGAGCATGCATTGTGGACACCACAACGGTGGGCTTGTGTGATGTTTTTCTACGAGTCCAGGTTTAGCTTGCAGTCTGATTCTCGCCAGACTTTCATATGGAGAGCTCCAGGTACCCGTTACCACCAAGAAAACATCACTGAACAACACCGTTACGGTGGTGCAGGAGTGCTCGTTTGGGGTGAAATATTCTGGGTTCCAGAACTGACCTGCATGTTCGAATTGGAACCATCACAAGCCAAATCTATCAGGACGTCATTCTGGAACAACATGTACGTTTGTTTCGGGGTGCTATGGGCGCACAATTTGTGTTTATGGATGACAACGCCCATCCTCACCGTGCAAACATCGTAAGCGAATGCCTTCAATCGGAGGATATCACCGTAAGAACTGGCCAGAACCAGACTTGAATCCAGTAGAGCACGTGTGGGACATGCTTGCCGGACGAGTTGCAGCCCGTCAACCTCCTCCTCCATGTCTACCGGAACTTCAGAGAGCATGGCTTTTTGAGTGGTGTAATATCGCCCAAGATCAGATCGATAATTTGATACTCAGCATGCCTAGGCATTGTACGGACTGTATTGCATCGTCTGGGAGACATACAATGTATTAACAATCATACCAACCATGTAATATTGGTTTTTTGTAATTTGCTCCAGGAAGAAAAAATCGCTAATTTTTTTAATAATATCAAACATATAGCATCTTTTTTTGCTCTTTACCTTTTGTTTAATAAATAAGCTTTACAAATAAGTCAAATTTGTTTTGCTTCTAACTCTTCCTTTGACTGATTTTGCATTATCCTTAATTTATGGACATAAGTGTATGTCTTCAGTAACAATGTATCCCTTCATGCGCAACAATATGACTCCTGGTGCAAGAGCCACATACATATATCTGACATGCCGGAGATATATCTGTCTGTGTAGAGTAACAGGCACAGGCACTACAGTTGTGCCGAGATACATATTCAGAGAAATGTCTTCTCAAGTAGATTTTACTTAAACTCTTTGAAGCTATGGGAAATACTGCTAAGGAAGCAATAGCCCAGAATAAACACAGTAGTATTGCAATATCTGTATTTTTTAATGCTAATCAGGCAGAGTATGATAACCATTCTCAATTAGAAAGTTGGCACAAATGTTTTTTCACTTGTTATAAACACACAGGCATACTATTTATATAGAATTGCCAAGCTAGTTTTGGATTCATTTTCATATATAGCTTATGTCCTCCCCCCCCCATGAACATATTTTGATTGTTTTATCCTGTGTAGTATACTACTCAAAACTCTGAAATTTTATATTTGCTATATTTCATATTTTTAATGTAGACTTCAAACATTTTTTCCCATTTTAAAGCGTTTTTTAAAAATATTGTTGCAATGTTAAAGTATCCAACTATTAAATAAAAATTACCATAATTTTTCATGCCATGCCTACCAATATGTGAAAAAAGAGGTTTAAAATTATTTATAATGGACTATATTTAATGAAATTTAAACTGCCGAATCTCTCATTTGTATTCTTATTAACCCCTTAAGAATGGGTGTATCATATATGCATCAGTTAATCTTCTTACAAGATGGCATGCTGCTTAGTGTGAGTGACTCACCTTGGAGACGGCGTGTCGTTGCAGTAGTACGATCTCGCAAGACAGGATATTTCGTGTCACTAAGTCTAACTTTTAATTTTTTTTCTTATCAATTGTTTTTATTTTTTCTGTAATGATATCTAACACTAAAATAATCATGTAAGTACAGAATATCAAGAGATTCTAAACAAATTTTAATTAAAATATAAATGCAAAATAAAATGTTTCACTCATCTTGATGAAATGTTGTAAAAGACTTACTTAAATCTCTAAACATGCATAAAAAATAATAAAATGTATGATCAAATATTATAGCATAAATGATTCAGAAAGAGACTCTGTGATGTTCTACTCCCAGTCATTTCATTAGTTATGAAACACATTTTCAGGTTGAACTTCTTAATTATTCCATCCCGGCAGAATATTTAATCCTAGTAATTCACTCATTTTAGCCACATCTAGAGGAATGTGTTGATTTTGGATGGAGGTGGATTTTCACTCATCTTTTGTTCATAGAAATTATTAGTTTCTTCAACAGTTATGTTCATTTTGTTCATTCGAAAAAAAAATGGTGAAAATTTCATCAATCAATTTCTTTTTCATTAAGTTTACTTCCGCAATTCCCAAAAATTCATAAGACTTCAATTACTTAACAGATCGAGAGTGCATGGTGGAGTAGCTACTGTTGTCATGGATTGCGAGGTGAAAGCAAAATAAACTTCCAGTTCAATCTCTGAGAAAATTTCAGTATCAGAATCGTTATTCTCACTTAAATCTAGAGTTTTCAGTATCAAAATAGTCACTCATGGGCTCAAATGAACACTTTACAATTCTAATATACTTTTCTTCCATTAAAAACTTCTTTTTCATAGACATCACACTATTAGTTTAACTGTATTACCTGATGCAAAAAGAAACTTAGTCTCCTATCTGAAGAAGATGCAAACTGAATACAAACTGAAGTTCCTAAAACTACAGCTCCACTCCCAGTCTTCCCATAGAGAAAAAAAAAATTGAAGCATCTGAAACTTTTCAGTGTTTGATCATGGAAAGCCAACTATGCCTCATCTGGGTTTTGTTTACTTTATATCATCTGCTCATACATCTAAACAAATCACCAGAATCAGAAAGTACTTCACAAACACAAGGGCAACAATGTATATGTTCAAATAAGCTAACTGTAGTGCACACGAAGTTCCATCTAGTGATTTAAAAAATCCTAAAAGAACATGCATGTTTGAGAATGCATATGTGCAACAGCCATCTGGAAGATCAATGCAATGATGCACCAGTGCATCACCCAGCTGCTAGCAACATTTGGGACTGATGTCTATATGACACACCCATCTACAGAGGGTTTTACTCCTGCAACATGTTGTCAAAGGGGTTAAACCTGCGTTATTTCCCATAAATCTCAGGCTTTGTTTGTTTATGATAAAGTGTATCCCAAAAGTTTATGGACGGCGGTTTTTTCCTGATAAAGTCTAAAAATTAAGAATTAAGGTTTTAAAATTGATTTTGATCAATGTGATGTCAAGACAATGAGATTAGTATATAAAAATAAAATCATGCAATCACAAACTTTGTGGTAGAAATTAAAAATGGAAATTCACTGTCCCAAAAGTTTAAAGACAACTCACTTTACGTTGCTTTCTTATTCATATTTTTGAGCCATTCTTCGTAATCACATTAAAAACTCGATCCTTCATACTTATCACTAGAGTTTGGAGCAGTTCTGGCTTCAGAGAGAGCCAACTTCTTTCGATTTGCAGCTTTAAATCATGAATAGTTGAGAACTGGCACCCTTTAGCGTATACGTCTCTTGCCAATATTCCCCAAAGGTTATCCAATGGGTTCAGGTCTGGACTTAAGGCTGGCCAGTCCATTACAGTCACTTGGTTTCGACAGAACCATTCCTTCGATGAGTTTTATACATGCACTGAGCAATTGTCTTGCTGGTAAATCCACTGATCACCCCCTAGTATCTCTCCAAATGGTAAAAGATGCATTTCCGGCATTTTTTGGTAATCTTCTGAGCATAGCCTACCTTCTAGGAAAGCAATATCGGTAGTTCCGTTGAATGAAAATGCTCCCCAGGCCATAACTGAACCCCCTCCTTGCTGTCTGCTGAAAAATGTTTGTGGCTCCTGGCGAATATCGTGCCAGTAGTATGCCCATCCTTCTGGGCCATCTAAATTGAACTTCTTTTCATCACTGAAAACAACACTTAACCATTCATCTGTCCAATGCATGTGATTTCGAGCCCACTGAACACGAGCATCTTTATGACGTGCTGTCAACTTGGGCGAACGATGCATTTTGCGATAAATAAGATGTTTACGTTTTTGTAGCCGTCGATGCACCGTAGATTTCGATATTGGAAAAGTCACTTCTCTAGAAACTGATCGAATTGACAACTTTTGAGTTGAAATCAATCTGAGAATCTCTCGATCTTGCCGTTTAGCTGTTTGCATTGCTCGCCCAGAACGAGATATCGTTTCAAAATTGTCACCTTTAGATAAAATTTGATATATACTAGCCCTGCTGCATCTCATTTTTCTTGCAATATCCACAACTTTCATTCCAAGAGCTTTCAAACAATATATTTGAGCAATTTCGGTTTTGGAAAACTGCACGTTGCGAGGCATCTTTGCAACTAGTCGGAACAAGTTTTTCCACTTCGAATTTATTTGGAATATGCAAATTTCGTTATTAGTACTCCAATCAGCTTTTAACACATGTTGCCTGTATATTTTTGGGACAGCATTATTTCATTTTTATTTTTATACGTCATCTTTATAACTGTTAAATGTGTTTTAAATGTTTTATTAATTCTATAACATCATTACAATTTTGCATATTTTCCATCGTTTCTCCTCAGTGGATTACTTCCTAAATTTAAAAAAGTCTGTTGTCTATAAACTTTTGGGACGCACTTTAATAAATTACTGTACACATAAGTCAGAGGATTGAAAAATTTAAAGAAAGTTGTAAGAGAAATGTACAATCTAAAAGCTTTTAATAGGTAAAATGTTTTCTGGGTAATATAAAAAATTATGTTTTTAATTCTGTATTGCAATATCGTAATTGAACTTTTATGTCATTTTTCCTTGTACTAAATCACATTCTTCATTCTTAAAATGTAATTTTTATAATAAATTATTTGTATTAAATTATTGTAGTAACTAACCATTGGTCTTTTTTCTGTGCTTTACATATACAGCTAATAATGCCTGGCTATTGTGTGGCAGGTACAGTTGGCCATAAAGTAATAAGTGGAGCAAAGAAAATAGAATTTGAAAATCGCCAAATTGTAAGTAATACTTTTAATTGCATATAAACATATACCGGTTTTATGTATTTGTGCATAATTATCTCTTATACTATGTATGTAGGTATTCAAATATATGCACACATGCACATTTATTCATTCTAAAAACTAAGATTCATTAGTTAAAGATTGCTTCAGCTTGCTTTTGTTCTTTATGCACAAATGGTTTTGTATTTTTTTAATTGATATCCACGTAGGAAATATAAGAAGAGTATAAGTTAATGAGATAAAATTTAATTTAAAAGCTTTCTAAATTAGGTAATATTCACTTATATATATATTTATAATTCCATATTAGTTACTGTTAAGAGGAAACAAATATTCAATTAGAAAAAGATATGATTTTGTATCATTTTAACATTGCTAACATGGTATTCAAAGGCATAATGAAGAATACAGAAACCAGCCAGTATGAAATCTAACTCCAATGTGTGTTCTGAAAAATATGTGTTTTAGGGAATAAATCATTGCCACTAAAAATAATGAGTAATTAAATGCATGGACCATTTAGAATTAATTATTATTCTCATAAGTATTGTATAATACACTCATGTCCAAAATTATCTTTACATACCCAAAAATGATGATATTCAATGAAATATCGAATCAATGTGATCTGTATTTGCAGGGAATGTGTGAAAACCAAGCCTAATTAGCATTATCCAATCAAAAGTAATCAAACGGTTTGTGATATGCAAATCTAGGCGTTACGTCATCCAAGGGTGAATCAAGCGCTTTGCGCAAACTGAATATTTGAGTGAATTTCTGCAACATAGCGTTTGATTTCAGTGTGTAGGGACTCAAAGCGGTTTGTTATGGCTTCGAAGTATCATTTGGAAGAATCTGTAAAGTGGCGAATTATCGGCCGTTTAGAAGCAGGGCAGTCAATCATGGAAACAGCCACATGTCTGAATATTTCAAGACAGACAGTCTCTAAGCTATGGAAACAGTTTCAAAATGATGGAAGTGTTGTAAGGAGGCCTGGACAAGGTCGGAAACGAATGACAACTGCTTCTGAAGATCGGTATCTGGCATTAACTGCCCGTCGTAACAGAAAGGCTACTGCTCGCCAGTTAAGTTCAGAGCTTGCAGCCGCCACTGGAACTGTTGCATCACGGCAAACAATATACAGAAGGCTTAATGAAAAAGGCCTTTATGCCAGAAAGCCAAGGGTATGTGTTTTACTGTCTTCACAGAAAAAGAGGGATCGCTTTAATTGGTGTAAAGAACATCAAAACTGGACTGAACATCAATGGTCCCATGTTCTCTTTACTGATGAGTCGCGGTTTAGTTTAACTGGTGATTCTAAACGTGTTTACATCTGGAGGGAGTCAGGAACACGAAATGATCCCTCGAACATTGTGGAACGTGACCGTTTCGGTAGTGGAGGTGTGATGGTATGGGGTGGAATAATGATCGATGGACGTACGCCCCTACACGTGTTCAGCAGCGGATCTGTGACAGGCCAGATATATCGGGATGAGGTCTTAGATCCTTATGTAAGACTTTTCAGGGGTGCATATGGACCTGACTTTTTATTTATGGATGATAATGCCCGTCCACATCGAGCAAACCTCGTTGATGAATTCCTTGAAAGTGAAGACATTAAGCGAATACCTTGGCCACCAAACTCTCCTGACCTTAACCCGATAGAGAACTTATGGGACTACCTTGGAAGAGCAATTGCACGTATACATCCTCCTCCTAGAGATGTAAATGCTCTGAAGACGGCATTGCTGGAAGAGTGGAGATTAATTCCCCAAACTGTGGTTAACAACGTTATTTCCAGCCTTAAAACACGTTGTGATATGTGTGTACAAGTCAGGGGAGATCATATTCCACATTAAATTCGTAAGATTTAATTCTTTTTCTGAATCATTCATTTGTTTCTTAACTCTCTTTGTCACACTTTATTACCATTTTTATTGTTTCATGCTACAATTTTATATCATATGAGGTGATCTTCAATTTTTTCTTTTGCATTTATGTGTCATCATGTTATGTATGATTCCACGAAAATTCATTAAATTATAAGTCATAGTCTCTGAGAAATCCGTGAATTTATGCATGTAAACATAATTTTGGACATGAGTGTATAATGTTACATTGCCTTAGTGTATATATTGTATAATATAATGTTATATTGCCTTCGAATTTGTCCCCCATATATTAATAGTTTAATTTACTTTTTGAAAGTTTGTATTTTTACTAATTATTCTTTGATAATTAGTATGAGTACAAACTTTCATAAAATGCAAACTCAACTATGCTTTCTGAAAACTCCTTGTATACTAAAGAAAATTAAATTCATTGATTGTTCCAGCCCTAATATTTTAATATCTTTTACTTAAAAATAATTCCAACTATTTTTTAGTTTCTCTCAAATGTAATGTAAGCAATAAGAAATAGGTTAGTTTAACAAAATCATAACTTGATCATTTTTAATGCCAAGTGGCACTCTAAATTTCAGGAAGTATTTAAAGGAACATTCTGTGTTAAAACCTTTGATTAGTAGTTAAATTCTTACTTCCTTGTGAAGCAGATTTCTAAAAAATAGAGCATTGCAGATGCAGCTTTTCCTCCCCCCTCCAATCTTCTTTTTTAAAAAAAAAATTGATGATTTTTACACATTTATAAAGACACAATTGTATGTAAACAAAGCTACATAAGCAATATAAAATGAAAAAGTATATAACCGTATCATAACAGGTTATAAATTAAAGGTGACATTTAATAACCTTTCTTTCTGTGTTCATGTTTTACCTGACAAGATACATATTTGAGGATAAAAATTGCAAAAATCTATCTTAAGTTAGCTTTTTAAAGGCATTTTTTGACAAAACTGAATTTAATGAACCAAAATTTTCAAATGGTTCATTTATAAAACTTCGTTTGGCTGGAAGAAAATAGCCTGATTATCTGTAGAAGTTAAAATCTTAATATAAAAAATTTGTTATTTATTAAAATATCCCAAAGTTTTTCATTATAGTTGGAGCAGTATCATATCACAGGTGAAACAGTTTCCATGTTTTCATTCTTAAGAAGGCATGGTCAGAAGTTGGTGCATTCATGCAATAAAAAATAACTTGTTTTGTATTTATTTATGAATTTATCCATGTAACATTTTCAGGTCGAGGTCAAGATGTCTGTTCAGTACATGTCTTTCAGTGCTCATGCAGATGCTAAAGGAATAATGCAACTTATCCAGCACTGTGAACCATCCAAAGTTCTCTTAGTGCATGGTGAAGCTTCTAAAATGGAATTTTTGAAAAAGAAAATTACTCAAGAACTTGGTATGCCACAGATTTTGTTTTATTAGTCTACCATTTAAACAATCAATCAAATTGGACTTTAAAATCTATTTAACTAGAAGCTGGTTAAACAAAAAGCCTTTTAATCAACAAACATATATGTGTGCAAAAATGTATAGAAAATAATATTTAAAAATTGTAATCAGATGTATGTCAAATATAAATATTCATTAAACATTAATTACTAAAAATAGTTGATCTTTTATTTGCTTTTTATTTATTTTTTGTTTTGATTTGTTTTTGTTTTATTTGAGTGATAGATTGGAAGCACTTTTTCCAATTCTGTTTGGTTTTACTTAGATGTCTGTTTCAATAAAATCTTGGAAGGAATTTGTAAATAATTCATCAATAATTTGCTGCCTGCATTCATTACTTCATCATCTTCCATTATCAATAAACTTAATTATCTTAATTTTTTTTTAATAGTAACATGTTCCATGTCCATTATTTCAGATTAACATAAATTTAAAAAATAACAGAGTTAAACCGAAACTAAATAAATAAATATGTGTTCAAAATAATATGATTCAAAGGCTGTGGTATAGCAATCATTACTTGAAACATAAGCTCTTAAAATTATGATTAGCAATGCTGTTATTTAATTTTGGTTTACTTTCTGACAGAAGTAGTATTTCATCTGAGTAAAATGCATTAAATTTTTTCCTTGGGAATGCAAAATCATAATTAAAATATAGACTATCAAAACGAAGATCTGTGGAATTCTGAAATAACTGACAACTGTTCCAACAATCAACAACCAGTACTCAACTCACATCATTTTTGTACTTCAGAAAATGGTTTTTTCCGATTTGTACTGTTTTTTTAGGCTCTTCCTTTTTACCAGAAACTCTGTTTAGTACGCTATGAGTACAGACTTCTTACAAGTAAATGTTTCGATCAATTATTGTTTTTTTGGCCATGTACAACTGTCCATATTGAGTCACCCCCAGGCGTTGATTCAGGGGAATTCCTAGGAAGTATTGGCTAGGATCTGTACTTAGACAGTCTCAACCACAGGGATACAAAATCAGTCTTCACAGGACTAGAACTACCGATTATTCAGTGGAGGTTCAGGCTTGGCAGGGCTGTATTGGTACTGTCTTGTCTATTCCCGTGGCTGTGGTCTTGCACTATGTGGTGGATGGTAGAAGCAGTGGTACTGTCTTGTCTATTCCCGTGGCTGTGGTCTTGCACTATGCGGTGGATGGTAGAAGCAGCCAGCATGGGAGTACTTCTGTCCGGTTCTGGATTGGGTAGCCATCGCATGACCAACCACATTACAGATAAGTACATTGAATTTGACATTCTTTAAGCAACCAGAGTGGTGCCATGTTGCCAAGGTGTCTCTATGTGACTTTGCAAAGCCCTGCTCTGGAGTGGTGACCCATGTGCTGGGGCAGTCTTCGATATTTTGTCATGGTTATAGGGTTGCAAACCCCCTTTCAAATACTATAGCATGAGGGCTGCATCCACCTGACTGTGCTCAGTGGGTGGCTGGCATCCAAATTAAGGGAGACTAGTTCCACCCATGTATTTGCCCCCCCCCAACTGAGTTATTCTATCCATGTTGAGTGCATCCAAAATTTTAATCATTTTTTTCAAAATACATGGAAAAAATACAGCAATAACAGTTAATTTATATCCTTGTTCATAAAAGGAAACTGTGACTTATCAGTAATCAGTCAGAATTACATCAAAAAAAGTGCAGATGTTATGAGTGTGTTGTTATATCATGCTTGTCTATAAATGGTGCTGAACTGTGTTGCTCGCTGACTGTCCCATGTTCGATAAGTTGATATATAAGTCGTGCTATGCAACTAATCTTTATACAGTTACAAGTTTAAAAGTTATGATAAATTTTTATGATATTTTTTACTAAAATATATGTTGGACTGTATAAAATTGAAACTATTAAGATTAAAGCTACTTTTCTGTTAAAGACACATAACATGAAACATAAACCTTGGCATGAAATCTAACTAGATGGAGCCATCCTTATGATACCTAAAGCTTCATAGGAAGGGAAAAAAGGGGGGGAATATGTAGTAACAATATCGTGTAATGTAATATCTGGTTGTAATGAAAGTTTTCTGCTTAGAAGCGTTCTTAATAAAATTAGAAAAAAAAAGAAACCTGAAAGCAGTATCTTTAGTGCAGGTAGTAATCACAACCCAAATCTATTATTTTCTGCCAATGTTTTGGTAGTTTTTCAAAGCCTTCTGTCCAGAAACATGGTAGCCGCGAGTCCAAAAACAGATCAGCCTCATTTCGGATGGCCTGTGTAGAATGGAAGATAGCGCCAGCAAGATGTAGCTGCAGGTGAGAAAAAAGGTAGAATTCCGAAGGAGTGATGTCGGTGTTATATGGTGGGTGGTGCAGAAGATCCCATTCAAGTCCATACAAAGCCCAGCCAGTGAATGCAAACATATGTCTTGCGTTATTTTAATTACTTTAACATTACCATTTTGTACCGGAACTCAATTTGACATTTTACCTTGATAGCGGCACAGACTAGCATCTCGCTGTATGCCTTACTGTCGAGGGTTTTACCTTTTTCTATATACACTTTATAAATAATATCATGGCAGTCCCACCAGATAGAAAGCATGATCTTTTTGTTGATCAAATTGTGTTTGCGATGCTGCTGGCAAGATCACCCGGCACAGACCAACTCCCTTTTCGCTCTATATTGTTGAAGTAAATCCAATTTTCATGACAATTGATGATCCGGTCCAGAATTTTGTCCATGCATTGATATTCCAGCAGATTAGTGCAGGCTCGAACACGTCTGTCCTTATCTGCTCGAGTCAGCTCATGCACAACCCAGCGATTGAACTTGTACATGAATTTGTGCGATGCATGGCACGACTAATGGGCATGGCACTAACGTCCAACTCCTTAAAAAGCTCTCGAGTAATTGCATACTTATCTCCTTCCACAAGTTCTCACAAGCGGGCCTCATCAACATCAGTAGGCTGACTACAGCCCTCTGCTTCTTGAAAGGTTGTAGTCCTTGTTTTTGAACTTTCAGTACCAAAACCTTCAGTGTCGTGTGGATACAGAATTAGTACCTAAAGCTGCACACAGGATTTGGTGATATTCACTAGCTGACTTTTTACAACAGAACTGAAAGTAAATGATGTTTCTCATTTCTTAGCATGATAATTCCATTTCAGACACCTTGTGCTTAATGTTAATGATATTTTCAAACTTCACAACACAGTGTTCTAAAGCAAGTGTCTTTCTTTCAAATGCCAAAAATTGTTTGACAGAATGTTATTAAACATGCCAATGCGAACTGTTTGCACAGACGATATTTGCAATGGGGGGGGGGACTTTCATTAAAACCCGATATGTATAATGTTTAACATGTGCAAATGCCAAATTTGTGAAATTGTTTGATATTTGTTTTTTAATTCAAGGCAGCTGTGTACATGGGGAGATCTGTTGGGCTTCTTTTCAGTCGAGAAGGCGGAACTTCAAAGTTTCATTGCAGCTGCTATTACCATTCTATCGATTAAGTATCAGAGAAAATTTGTTTTCAAATTATACCAGAGTCTTGTCTAGGTTTCCAAAAGGGTGTTACCGTGCCGTCACTTCGAACGTTCTCACAAGCAGGAAGAAGTTAAGGGATAATGGAAATTTCAAAAGTGACTGCAAAGAAATTTTTTCAGAAACATGCATCAACCAAAAAAAGCATTTTGAAGAGATTATTAAAGAGTGTATTGTTGCATTTGTACGAGTTCATAATAGATTTAATGCACGAGTCCGATAAAAGGTAATAAAATTTATTCTTATCACAAGAAATATAACAAAATGCTGGAATTTTCCTCGGAGGTTTTCATACAAATGTTCACAATATCAAGCGGTAATAATTAGTGGAACACAAATATGTTAAATAGAACACAATTCGCAGCGCATTTAAAGAGAAAGCTAATCCAATCTCGCTGCGAATTCACAGCAATAACAACAGCAGCTAACTAAACAACTGAACTGAGATATTTCTGCCACTTTCTGCTTCTCAATATTTCTGGAAACCAATAAGAGAATGGAATTATGGTTACGGCTAACACAGCAGTCGATTACATTTATTCAGTTTAAATATAAATTACAGGATATCTATTTATTAAATGTTAAATGCCCATGCTCCTGAACTTTTACTTTTCAGCATAGCTCTCTCTTAAAATATGTCTTGCGCTGATTGTGCGGGGAAATAAAACTATTCTAATTATAATTCTACTAAAAATATGTAACTAAATATAAAACTCGTAGCAATATGTAATCTGTTGAGAAAACAAATTAGAAAACCACAGAAGTTTGTATCAAAATGAATGTAGAATTATTAATGGTTATTTCAAAAATCAAGCATTAGATTCTAATTATTTCTTCAGAGTAATATAGTATTTAGTATCTAATATTATTGCATCATATAAATGGTTTAAAATGTATTTTAATTTTCAGTGAAAATTATTATACATTGTTTTGTTTCATTTATTTAAATATTTTTTTCATTTGTGCCAAAAATGGCTAATTCTTTCTTCAGGTAAACAAATCCTCTCCTCTCTCTCTCTAATTCCTTGAGGAGACTTTTCTATTGAAGCTTGACTGTGTTTCTCTTGAAATATGATTTTATTTCTTTTCTTTTTTTTCTTTTTATAAAGGCAAGGAATGCTTTATGCCGGCAAATGGTGAAACAGTGTCGTTCAGCACTCCAGTATCCATGCCAGTTGATGTTTCATTAAATTTGGTGAAAAAGCAGCTTTTTCAGGAAGGCAGTAAGTATTTTTTTTTCCCATTTGATCTTTTAGGCCAGCAGTCTTTAAATTCAAAATGTGGGCCGAATGCACGATCTGAAACCAACTGACAGGAGAGAATATTTTTTTAATAAAATGAAAAATTTTATTAACAAAGTAAAAAATATTTTTAGTAAATTTTAAATTTTGCTTACTAAATATTTATCAAAACATGCATAAACTATAATAATAATGCAATGGGAGAAATTTCAGATTTATATTTATTTTCTATCTGAAATCTAAAGTTTGTTACTCACAATACATTTTTGTTCACTACATTTTGTAATTCAAATGTAAGTTCTTCGACTAGCATATCATTCATATAATTCTAATATGTAATTAATCATTAAATAATTGACTTAAAGGTAAAAATAAACAAATTATGATAATCGCCTTTTTTATGTAAATACATATCATATTGAAGTTTACCAAGTGGGACAAACTTGATAACAACATAGTCTCTTTCTTTTATTTATCAATTTTTTCTTCAACACATAAATAAAAGTGCATATGTTTGTGTGTAAATAATTAAAAACACTTTTTACCTTCCTAGAGCTTGACGTCATTTGGAGACTGCTAAAATCTGTAGCCTCAGAGAGAAATTATTAGGAATTATTTTCATGGTGAATAGTAGATGATTATCAATCAATTGGGTTTTTTTTCTTAATAATTTTCAGCTGTGAAAGAATGCTTTTCATATAAAAATGTATTCCCAAACAAAGCAATTATTCTTAGTGCAAAAGTTCATAACTGAATTATTTTTTGACAAGTATGAATAAAAGTTAACAAAATCTGTATCATCGGATCTTTGAATAAGGTTTATATCACATTGTAAATTAATTAGCTCCATTTATAGATTTTTCTGGAGCATTATTCTTGTTAGTTTTTAATGGAAATGAAAATAATATGAACTCGAACATCAGATAAATGAAACCTTGATATCTTTGCAACAAATACGCAATTGAAATGTCTTTGCGGGCCACATGCAGCTTGCAGGCCACCAGTTTTAGAAAGAAAGTATATTTGTCATTGATACTTTTCTTCTACTTCTGATCCATAAAAAAAATTTAATTTTGTATGCTAAGATGTGTTATGTGAGTAGTATTGCTTATAATCTGAAAGTCTGCCATACTACATATATTTCATAAACTAGAATTTTGCATCTACAGCCCACCATTTAAAAGATATTAAATTGTGCAGTCTTTTTTATAAATATTCTGTATATTCGTAATCATGTGACCATTATTTCGGTGTTTTAATAAGTGGGCTCTTGAGTTTAGTTCTGTCAAGTGTTATATCACTAAATTCTGTGAATGCATTTTACTGAATTACGACATTTTAACATTTTGCTTCATACCGTAGTTTTATATATGATGTCTTTGTGTACGTTTTGTACTAAGTATGTATTCATGGGTAGCAATATTTGGGGGGGGTAAATTAAGCTGCTATAGGTAATTACCATGTGTAATTCAGATTTTTGTGAAACTACATTATCATATCACATATCACTGAAAATGAAATTTATGGTTCTCTTTCCCAGGTTTGCCAGTCATTGAAGCATACTGTGTAGTTTTATTAAAGAATATGTATAGTGACTGATTTTTGAACCAAAAAATAAGGGGGCACTGCTTTATTTTCTCTCATTAGATTGGTTGGTTTGAACATAATTTTCTGAAGTGTAATCCATGACATAAATGTGTGAATAAAATTGCTCATATATAGTGCTAAACTAAATCTATACACTGACTACCAATAAGTATTTGGACACCTATGCAAATGACGATATCTGCAGTCCTAAGGTACGTCACTGACTCCGCCGGTATATATTGTGTAGGAAACAGCATCGGCTTTAGTCGCATGCAAGATGCCTCGCAGTTCGGAGCTCTCCGATTTCGAGAAAGGTATAATTATCGGGTATCACAAATGTGGCCGATCCTTAAGGGACATATCGAGCGATCTGAAGTACCCTAAATCAACAGTGGCCAATGGGATTAAGAAGTGGAAGGTGAGCGGTGATTGTCGGAATGTGCCTCGAGTCGGCAGACCAATGAAACCGGGAGATAGAGACCGACGAGTGCTGTCCAGAGAAATTCAGAAGAACCGCACCCAACCGATGGCCCTCATCCGCGAGGAGTTTCAACAGGCATCCGGGAGTATTGTTTCGATGAATACCATCCGTAAGGAAGCACATCTGCTTGGTTTTCATGGTCGTGCTGCTGCCCATAAGCGTTTGATCACAAAGTCCAACCGCGCTGCTCGGTTAATGTGGTGCAGAGCACATCGAAATTGGACCGTAGATCAGTGGAAACGGGTTCTTTGGAGTGACGAATCAAGGTTCACCCTTTACAGTTCGGATGGCAGGGTCTGGGTCTGGCGTCTACCCGGAGAACGTCTCCTGCCAGAATGCATTGTGCCAACAGTCTACTTCGGCGAAAGTGGAATTATGGTCTGGGGGTGTTTTCCTGGTATGGGCTTGGACCCTTGGTCCCCTTTCATGGTAAGCTCAACTCCGATGCCTACAGCACTATTTTGGATGACAATGAGCTTCCTACATTGTGGTAGTTTTACGGGTTGGACCCCTGTTACTTTCAGGACGACAATGCCAGTTGTCATGTTTCAACGTTAACCAAGGCTTGGTATGGTACCAATGGAGGTCATCAAATGTACTGGCCTGCCCAGAGTCCATACCTGAACCCTATGGAGAACCTCTGGGACGAGTTGCATCGCCGAATTCGGGGGTGGACTACCCATGCAAAATCGGTGAAGGAACTTCTATGTCTTCTCCAAGCCGAGTGGAAGAAAATGCCACTAACTGTCCTACAAAGACTTGTGGAAAGTATGCCCCGGAGGGTGCACGCTGTAATTACCTCCCGTGCAGGCTCTACCAGCTATTGATTTTGAATAAAGTTGGTTTTTCTTTTCTATCACAGGTGTCCAAATACTTATTGGTAGTCAGTGTATATCATAGGGCTGACTACAATAAATCATGCCATGCATAGTGTTGTAAGGTATTTCTCCTGCCTTCTTTGCATACCTTTGTGGTATAGTGGTCAGCACGCTCGATGCATATTCGAGAGGTTCATGGTTCATTTCCCGGCAAGGGCATTGCTCATTTTTCGTATCTCCTGCTTCCAAATTACCTAATGAATCTACAGTGTGGGCTAAAATAATACAGGTGTCTGCTATAATTCTAATTTGTAAGCAACATTTAAAAGAAATTGGTCTGTAATAAAGAGTGTAATCGGATTAATAAGGAAAATATTTAATATATTTGGTATATTACGAAGGTTAGTATGTGTGAAATTTTGAAAATATTCCTCTGGAACTCAATATAATAAACTTACTGAAAAAGGAACGTATTTGAAAGAGCAGGGTTAATTAGTGTGTTCAAGACATCACTTTCATGTTCATAAATTTTGAAATTTGTATGTACATTGTATTTGTTGAATTATGTTAATACTGAATGTGAAATATATTCAACGTGGAGTGGAATCTTCAAACCCCCACTTTCACATATAAAAGAATTCAACTGATGCCCCATTCAGAAAGCATCAGTTCAGGAATTGTAATCGTTGTGGAAACACCATATCATTAGTACGTCTGTTCAGCGCTCAGAATTGTCGGGAGTTTCACTAAACATTTTTATAGTTTATTACTGATGGTAGTTAATAAATATGTTGAACAAAAAATCAGTGGTCATTCAGCCTTTTACGTAATCAAATTTTGGACTTCTTATACTTGATGTGCTCATTGGGTTTCTGCGGTACTTATTTTTAATCTGCAGATAAGTGTCTTACTATTGCTTGCATGGACATAATGTTAAAAACTTAGATGATTAC
Organism: Stegodyphus mimosarum; assembly: GCA_000611955.2. Classification (NCBI taxonomy): domain Eukaryota; kingdom Metazoa; phylum Arthropoda; class Arachnida; order Araneae; family Eresidae; genus Stegodyphus; species Stegodyphus mimosarum. The sequence goes on from KK114449.1 coordinate 169,948, forward strand.
ATGGTGAACTTTATTTTCTTCTATTTAACTCCCCCGTACTCTTAATATTCATGTGAAGGAACTACTGTCAAAATTATGATCGTATAAATTAGTAACACAACAACCTTGAGTTTGGCCTAGATTTATGTTAAGATCTCATAATTAAATATGTCAGGACTGAGTGTTCGGTGCATAGTCTTGGCAAACATCTTCGTGGAACTCCTTAAATCCTTAAGTCCTGATCTGGAACAGGGAGCTGAATGCAGTTATGTTCTGGTGGTAGATACTGTGATTAAGTGGCAGAATAACTGCACTTAAATCCTCTTTTATTAAATCAATATTATTTACAACCACTTCCCAACTCGGGAGGGATACAGAAAGTAAAAGACCGCACTTGGGTCTAAAATGAACAATCAGCTAAATTTAAAACTAAAGCTAAATTAAATTAATCTTTGCTCACAGAGCTATATGCGGAGTTGGCCTCTAACTAAATGGTGCATAGCAAGATTTACTAATACTAGCGCACTTGGAATTATTTCAATAAGCAATCACGTAGCAAGCACTATGGCTTAGAATTTAACTGCTAGCTGGTCAGGCGAACGTCGAATAGAATGACCGTGATCTGAGCTAAAAGCTCTCTCACACTGAGAGGTTTCTACCTCTCGTTTAAATAGTCGTTGGCTCCACTTCAAATTAGCATAACGCTGAAAACGTGCTTCTTCTAACAGGAAGTTGAAACATGAGAAGAGATAGAAAGATTTAAATTAAAATAAAACTTTGTTAGTTTAACTAAAACCTTACAAATAGATTTCAAGGACAAGCATGTACAGGTCCTTCTTCGTCGGAAGCAAAGAATTCTTCAAGAGTGGGAAGCAGTGGGCGTTATCTATTCGCAAAAATATTCACCAAATTGAAAAATTAAGCTAATAAAATTTTAAAAGCATTAGAAAGGACTAGATTGGGTTAAAGTCATTAGCTGAATGAGATAAACCTTTGTGAATGTGATAAGCTTCAAGAAAATCCAGTTCACCAGTTCAAGAAGCTTTTTGAATAATTTTGCCAGATTTGCAAAATTATGACTAAATTTCCAACTATGATTAGCTGTCGAAGACTTGTTAATTTTGCCTTATTGGACATAAAATTCATGTTCCTTGCGATGAAACTTTAACTCTCTTTTAGTTTGGCTGATGTATCTCAAACCACACTGACACAATATGCTATAAATCCCCCAAGAATGAAAATTAGAAGTGGAATCTTTAAGAATCGAACCACAAATTTTATTTATATAGTTCGACTGCCTTATCTGCGACCATGAGCGCAAACATGCACTCACCATTCAGACCAAATTGTTCTCAAAATAGAGTGGAAGGATGGGGACTTTCTTTCCTTCCAGCATATCTCTTTCCAGAGAAGAGAAGACCTTTCACATGAACTTTCACGTCGCAGCAAGTAATAATACCCCTTTTGGAGGAGTCTATGTGTTTTGGCAGAATGCCAGCCAGGGTTGCATTTGAGACGGTTGAACTATAGGCAGGAAATGACTTGAAAATTGAACTTCAGAAGAATCCATGCAATTTTATAACTGACGGAAAGATGAAATGGAAGCACGACAAGGCAATAACATTAATAATGTTATTTCTAATAGCTGAATCTCTTCTTTGATGGTGAGCAGAAAAATTTTTTTAAAGGCTTTATCAATAACCTTGGAGAAATTCCTTGGCCAATGGCAACTGCTTTCAAGTAATTGAGTTCATTAGCAAGCAGAGGCTCTGTGGACAAACTTTGAGAGCTCAAAATACATAATAGTAAAATGAATCTACGTTTTGCTTAGCCAGGTTACATGACTTAGCATGGGGCACTAAACGAGCAGAAAAGTGTTTACGGTAAACGGTAGTTTTGAAACCAGATTTATTGTGAATTAAGGATATCAAGGACAGGAATGAAATTGTCAGATTAAATTTCAAAAGTGAACTGAATGGCTGGATCATTCAAATTCATAATACACTCACGTTTGTGAAAATTGCAACACCAAGAAGGAATCGTCATAATTGAATGCAATTTAATACACAGTTGAGTGGTAGTGGTACAAATAAATGATTAAATGTTCAAAGCAAACAAACAAGAACAAGAGATCAGAATCAGTATTTTGTGTGGCCACCACGCGCCGCAATAAGTGCTGCTACACGACGTGGCATGGAGTCAAACAAAGTTTGAATGTCTGACTGAGGAAGAGCATTCCATATCGTTTGTACGCGTACCCAAAGTTCGTCTGCAGACGCAACAGGACGAGGATCACGAGCAAGACGCCGACCAATGACATCCCACACATGTTCAATTGACGACATATCCGGGGAACACGCAGGCCAAGGAAGAAGCTGTACCTGCTGCGCTGCAAAGAAGGATTTAACAATCCGAGCAGTATGAGGGCGGGCATTGTCCTGTTGAAATACAGCGCCTGGCAAGCTTTGAAGGAAGGGAACAGCTTCGGGCTGTAGAACTTCACGGATATACCGGTTGCTGTTCAGATTGCCCACAATTCGTAGCAATTGAGATCGTCTATGATATGCTATGGCGCCCCAGACCATAACTCCGGGTGTTCGTCCACTGTGGCGTTCGATAATGCACTCCGGAAGGTGGCGTTCACCGGCATAGCGTCTGACACGAATGCGGCCATCATGGTACCACAAATTAAAGCGGGATTCGTCAGAAAACACGACATGCTGCCAATCAGCACGCCAGTCTCTATGCTGATTGGCCCATTGTAGCCGCAGGCGGCGATGGTCGTGCGTTAGGGGGATCCTGTATAAAGGAGTCCGTGCGCGCAGTCCACACTGCAGCAGACGTCTACGAATTGATGAAGCACACAATGAAACACCTGTAGCTATTGACCACAGTGCTGCCAATTGTCTAGAGGAAGCTGTACGGTCCGTCCGCGCCATGCGGACCAGGTGTCTATCATCGCGAGCTGACGTCACATTTCGGGGTCCACTCCCGGATTTCCGAGTTGTCCGACACTCGTCCGTCCACTGCTTCCAAACGCGCATCACTGTGCTGCTGTTACGCTGCACACGAGAGGCTACTGCACGATACGACAATCCAGCTTCACGAAGGCCGATGATTCTCCCTCGTTCAAACTCTGTAAGTTGTTCAAATCTCGCTCTCTTTCGTCGACGAGGCATAAGTACAGATTGAGTTAACGTTTACCACTAGCAGATAACCACCGATAACCATACACGCCTCGCTACAGCCGTCTATTTATTCGGATCCATCAGCCGTTCAGAGGGCGCTGCTCAGCATACACATGCGCTACGGATTTGCAATTCTAATCATTTGCATATCATGCGCTACTTTGCATTTCCTGAAAATTTCAGCTCACTCGCGTAAGTCCTTCATGGTGTTGCAATTTTCACAAACGTGAGTGTAGATAAAATTTGGGATAAATTTTCTTTCTTACCATAAAAAAGTGTGACATCTACGTGATGAATCCAGGGGCGAAAAGAAGGTTTCTCAAATTATTTAACCTCAAATAGTGCATGTAAATGTCAGAAAGTACAGGACTGAGTAGATTATCCATAGCTAATCGTTCAATTTGGCAATAATAGTCATTTTGGAAAACAAAGTGTGTTTGACTTAGAGAGATTTTAGTAAGAGAAGTTAACTCTTCAATTTCAGTGTGTGTGAAGTGAAATCCTTGAAGCCTAATTTTAAGACAATTTAGTGCTCCTTCTACTGGAACATTAGTAAACAATGATATCGCATCAAAAGAAACCATAATGGGAATCAGTGGAGAAAAATGTTTAAGTTTATCAATGACTTCAAAAGAATTGTTTACAGTGTAATATTTTTAGAAAGTAAAACAGAAATTCTGGAAAGTAAATATTTAGCCCAAAGGATATAATGCTGTTCCTATGTTGGAAACTATAGGTTGAACTGGAATTCCAATTTTGTTGACTTTAGGCGGAGCATAAAACCTGTCATGTATTTCTCATATATATATACAGTGGTGGCCAAAATTGTGGACACTTTTGGAAATTTTTATGTTTTTGAACTTTGTATGCTTATAGAAAATGTTACGTTTCACAAAATGCAAACTTGTATATATCATTTTAAAGAGAATTTATTACAATAATAGTTATCGATATACATTAGATAGTGATGATTGCAGTGAGTTATCAGTACTTAGTAGGGTACCCTTTATTTTTGATTACAGCTTCTCATCGACGTTTCATTGAGCTGACAAGGGTTTTAAGCTCTTCTTTCGTTATTACATGATGCCAGGAAACAATTATAGCCTCAATTAGTTCCCTTTTATTTGATGGGCGCCTCATTAGGACAAAAATTTTCAAACGGTGCCACAAATTTTCGATAGGATTGAGGTCAGGACTGTTTCCTGGCCATGACAACAATTTAATGCTCTTTGTACGAAACCATTCTTTCGATATTTTGGCCATGTGGCAAGGAGCAGAATCCTGTTGAAAAATAAACGAAGCATTGTTGGGAAAGAGATCTCTGATGGAAGGTAGAAGTTTTGGTTCTAGAATAGTGTCAATGTATTTTCCGGCATTCAGTGTCCCATCGATGACATGAAGGCGACCAATACCATCTGCTGACATGCATGACCAAATCATAACACTAACTGTGTTCTACACAGTTGCTTGAATGCAGTCAGGATGTAGCTCTTCTCCTACTCTACGTCTTACATATTTTCAACCATCACTACCGAATAACGATATCTTAGTTTCATCACTCTATATAACTTGTGACCACTGATCATCTGTCCAATTAATGTGTTCCTTTGCCCACTGTAGTCTTTTTTTTCGTTGCTGAAAATTAAGATAAGGCTTTTTTCGTGGAGTTCTACCTCTCAGTCCAACATCTGTTAATCTTCTCCTGATTGTTCTTGAACTGATAGAAACAATCAGAACATCATTCAGATCACTTCTGATGGCCACTGATGACATTTTTCTATCTTGGAGACATAGTCTTTTTATTCTTCTGTCATCAATAGATGCGATGCACCTTTTTCGGGCTTTTCCTTCTTTGTTTTTTATTGAATTTGTTTCCTGATATCGTAAACAAAACTTTTGGACTCCAAATGTAGTCACTGAACCACTCACCTGTCTTGCAATTTCAGCATAGGAAAGACCACTTTCTCGTAACACAATAATATTACATCTCTTTCTAGGTGTCCAATCTACTCTTTTACTTGATGTCATTGCTTCTTGACTAAATATTAAAAATTTTTACAAAAATTCCTACTTCTAATTGCAGTGTATAAGAAACAGGCCCTCCTTCCATAGAACAAAGCAAAATAATGAATTGTTTCAAGTGTAAACATGATGTCAGCTTCTACTGGCAGTTACTAACATTTGATTGGTTCTCAGAACAAGAACAGTGATTGGCCAGGAAAGCTAGACATTACAAACCACTTCATAACTGTGTTTTTTATTTATATTAAAGTACATATAACTTTTTTTGTATTGCAAATAATTGAATTTTGTATTGAATTCAGTAATAAATTCTCTTTAAAATTTTACAAGTTTGCATTTGGCAAAACGTAACATTTTCTATAAACATACAAAGTTCAAAAACATAAAAATTTCCAGAAGTGTCCACAATTTTGGCCACCACTGTATATATATACAAATATATATATATATATATACACATATTCTGTCATGTATATATAATATTGACATATATTTTTACTTTAAATTTTTGATTATTAATGCTGAATGTTTTTTCACTTCAGGTAGTATTGCTGGTGTGAAACGTAAGAATATTCTTCATGGTATGCTGGTAATGAACAATAATGTAAGTACATTAATAAAGCAATGTCAGTGCTGTAATAGAATGCAAAAATTATTATTCTTTTTATAATGTTATTTATTTTTCTCAGTAAAATTTTGTGTTGATTTGTTTGTGCTCTTCACAAGTACACAAGATTATTGCTTAACCACTTAACTGTTTTACCCGAACACTGCTCGGGTGCCACGAAAAGGGACTTTTTTGATTTGCCCGTGCACCACTCGGGCAATGTATTTTCCTATACCAGTACACTGATTTTCCCGGTTTTTCATGTTTTTTACTTTGCAGTGTTTATAATAGATATCTGTAGTAGTCTAGGAGAGATTGGATTGTAAAATCTGTTCAAGGGTAGGTTTTACCGCTTTTCATTTGGCGAAGAAATTCGACGTTTTTGTTTGCACGTGTTCAGTGTATGAGGCTTTGGGAATAGTATTTCTTCCAAATCTTGTCACGAAATAAAAGAAGAATGGGTGGCAGTAAAAGTCTCGTAACAAAATATAATTCTGATATTGGATCAGATAGCGAATCTGAATTTTCTATAAATGATTCTGGTAGTCCTGAAAGTTCTTTATCGGAATTCTCTAGTGATGATGATGAAATGGAAAGTTCAGATGATCTAATTCAGGTTCACAACTTTTGTGAAGTGGATACTAGTAACCCTCCTCCACCACCACCGCAATTTCCTTTCACAGCGAATTCATTTCTTTCACATTTATCTCCTGTAAAGTGTTCTTTCCAGTTTCACTCTTTCGCCAGGGAAAAAAAAAAAAACTTTAAATAAAAATGCTTTACTTTCGTCGTAATTAAAAATTATTTTAAATTAATAAATGCAATACTTCTAACAGTTTTGACTGCTGATTTGAATTCATGTAATCAATTAGAATACAAAATTGTTTATAAAAAATAAGCTTATTTTTGGTCACAATATGGCAGGAAAATGAAACTGTTAAGTGGTTAAGATATAAAAATATAACATAAACGTATTAACAAATTAAACTTAATTGGCAACATAAATCCTAATTTTAATCTTAATACAACCCCTTTTACTGCATTTATACTGTGGGATTGACATCACTCTTCCCCTGCAATTTCTCTGCATTTGTGTAAACTTTGCCTAGTTGCTGTCCGAAGTTCGGACAGAGGAACTGATATTATAAATAACTCCAACTGCTTAATATGTTTCACCTGCTGCTGCCTGAGTAAGCCATGTCTCTCACTTTGCTGTACTTCTTTTCTACTGTTCAAAAATGTAAATGCATATATTATAAATTGTAGGGTGCAGTTTGCATCCATTATGCTGTGCCAATCAAGGTTATAATCAAGGACATGTTATACGAGGCGTATTCGGAAACTAAGTACCGTTTTGAAAAAAAAAAAAATACTAAAACAATTTTTTCGAATCCAATTTTATTTTTACATGAAAATACATGTCTTAAACTATTTTTCAACATAGTTTCTGCCAATGCTCAAACACTTGTCATAGCGGGTGACCAGTTTTTGTATACCATCGTCAAAGAAACTTCCCGACAGTTTCGATAACCACGACTCCACAACATTTCTCGTGTCATCGTCGGATCCAAAACGCTCGCCACCGAGCTCGCGCTTCATGTGCAGGAACGAGTGATAGTCGGACGGCGTCGAGTCCGTGCTGTACGGCGGATGATCGAACTGCTCCCGATGAAACTGTCGAATGAACGATTGAGTGACACCGGCAGTATGGGGCCGAGCGTTGTCATGGAGCAACACAATTCCTTTACTGAGCATTCCTCTTCGTTTGTTTTGAATGGCACGCCTTAGTTTTGTTAAAGTCTCACAATATCGTGCCACATTAATGGTTTCACCTCCGGGAAAAAATTCAGTAAGCAAAACTCCTTTCCTATCCCAGAAGACAGTGCACGTGATTTTTTGTGATGACATTGTCACTTTGAACTTTTGTTTTTTCGGAGAATGAGTGTGTCTCCACTCCATCGATTGTTGTTTTGAATGACACACCCAAGTTTCGTCACCTGTCACAATTTAGTTTAAAAAGGTTAGTTTAAAAAGGTTTCTCCCTCATCACTGTACCGCGTGAGAAATTTCAGGGCACTACCAAGTCGCTTTATTTTGTGAACATCAGTGAGCGTTTTTGGAACCCGTCGGGAAAACGGTTTGCGATAATTCGAGCGGTCAGACACAATTTCAAACAAAACAGTACGTGAAATTTGTAGAAATGCCTCTGAAAGAGTTGTCATTGTGTCATCATGTCATTGAATTGCTTCATCAACTTTCGTTACCAAATCATCGGGGACAACAGAAGTCTGAGCCTCGGCGTGGACATTTGTTCGACCTGCATTAAACATTCTTACCCACTTTCGCACCATTCCATCACTTATCGTGTATTCACCGTAAACTTCTGTCACTGGACGATAAATTTCGGCCAGTTTAACATTCCTCGCGTTCAAAAATTTAATCACTGCACGAATCTCACAGTCGGCGGGAGAACTAATTGTCTTAAACATTTTGAATATGCACAGCAAACTGAAAACACAACATAGAGCAACCAAAATGGCGACAACTGAAAGTCAGTAAACAAGAAAGACTAGTGCGCATGCGCTGGACGCCTACCACAGCGCTGCGACGGCGCTAGAATGAAACGGTACTTATTTTCCGAATACGCTACGTAAAAAATTAAAATGTGGTTGAAAAGATGTTTCAAGAGTGTCCAAGAATAAAATATATGTTGAACTTGGCACATCTGTTTGCAACTCCATCATTTCATCTATTACGCAGTAGCTTCAAGCTACATCTCTCGTACAACCATCTCGTTCATCACTAAAAAGTGATTGGTAAGAATGTCATTGCAGGTTAAAAGGTTAATGAATTAGATAGTTTAAAAAGTTCATATTTATACCAAATACCAATACTGACTCAAGGTTAAGCGCAGTAGTGGAAAATATACAACCAAGGAGTTAACATAACAACCTTCAATGTAAATCAAGCAATGTTCAAAGGGCCCTGTAACCATGCCCCATGAATCTTTCTCTTTATTAGTAACAAACAAATGCAATTGTGTTGCTGGGGATAGCTCACTCTGGTCTGGGTTGGAATGAGATCTCGTTCTACTGTGTGGGCATTTACTCCGATTGATTCTCGACATTCTAGTCACACGCAACACAAACGACTTCAGTACTACGGTTTACCGTAAACCTTCATCGGTTTGCCTTCCACCACACTTTAAATCATGTCATCCGACTAAACAAAAGTTAGCTTCATTTTATTCCTATGTTTTCCGTGCTCTTCAAGTTTGCTCCTCCAAACTATCCCTTGATAAAGAACTAAATTATTTAAAAGCAATAGCTATTGACCGGGGCTTTTCACCCAACATTATTAATCAAGCAGTTAAAAAATTCTCTTCTCAACACACTAAAAGGCACACTCTTGTTTTAGGAGATTATAAAAATTCTGTTGTCATTCCCTTCTTTCCATCAGTTAGCTATAAAGTTGCACATATTTTGCAGAAATTTAACTTTCGAGTCGTTTATTCTCCCATCAATAAAATTCCGAGTTCCATACTCAAGGACCCCGTTCCGGATATGAATTCCTGGGGGATTTATAGGATTCCTTGCCAATGTGGTTTAATTTACATTGGCCAAACTAAAAGAGCCTTAAAATTTCGCGTCAAAGAACATGAGGCATATGTTAGAAAAAAGGAAACTCAGAAGTCTTCTGTTGCTCAACATTGTTGGTCCGAAAATCACATTTTCAATTTTTCTGCTGCCAAAATTATTCAAAAAACATCTTCCATTGGAGAACTGGATTTTCTAGAGGCATTTCACATTCAAAAAAATCTTTCTGTTCTAGTTAACGATCCTAATTCCAATCCCATTTTGCCTTCGGCCTTTAAAGAAATTATGTTTTAGCTCTGGTTTCACCAACAGATGGCACCACGTGCTTATTCTTGTCCAGGCTTTCTTATCTTATCTAATCATTATTTCCGATCTTCTTCATTTACTGTTTCGCAGCTGAGGATGATGGTTCAGTAAAAACCATCGAAACTAGTCCTGTGAAAATATTGAGAATATTACGCTGATTTTTGTTGTTTTGACTTCTGAATTAGTACCAATACTGACTCAAGGTAAAGCACAGTAGTGGAAAATATACAACCAAGGAGTTAACATAACAACCTTCAATGTAAATCAAGCAATGTTCAAAGGGCCCTGTAACCATGCCCCATGAATCTTTCTCTTAATTAGTAACAAACAAATGCAATTGTGTTGCTGGGGTAGCTCACTCTGGTCTGGGTTGGAATGAAATCTCGTTCTACTGTGTGGGCATTTACTCCGATTGGTTATACCTTGGGACGGAGTCCACATGGTGGCGCACACTGACTCAAGGTGGTTACTAGCTCTGTTTATGTACTGCGGTTGGTCAGCTCAAGAATTTGGAACTTTCATAACATAGTTAAAATCCATGAGAGTGGAGGAATGGTGGCAGACGTAGAGAAGAGAAGAGTAACCTTTTTGTTGCCATGAGCAAACACTCTGAGGTGATGATGAGTAAGTAGGCAAAACATAGGCTGTGTTCTCTTGATTGTTGAAATCTTGTCTGTCGAAAAGTAGGCAGTCACGTGACTTTATAACCCAATCTAGAGTTGTGCAGAGAAAGCATAGTCATTGGTTTTCATTGATCCTGGAGTAGTTGAAATAGTTGAGCTTGAATTGTAGTCATGCAACTGTGGGAGGCAATCTGAAATGTTTGTTGCAAAAGCTTATTCATTGGTCCTTTAGGGTCAATACAGGACTTTCAAAATTTCTCATCTTTTTCTTGGCACCTTAAGACTTTTCCATTAACAAGTGCAGATATTACAGGGCACAGATGAAATATGAAATAAAAAGAAGTGAAAAAGGGATATAAACACGATTTACAATGTTTATGTACTACATTTGGTTTTCTTTTCATGCAAGGTCCACTTGCACTTTAGCAGTGCAGCAAAGTCACAAAATTATCATCTCCTAAGAGATGAGAACGAAGGGTCTTAACTTTCTATCCTCTTCCAGTAATCTACATTGGAAGATCGTTGAGTAGTTGACCATATGATAGTTCTGATAAAAGTTATCATTGAGAACTTGAGTAGTTTTGTTTCTTGCATGTATGGTATTTTTAGGTCAGCATGCAAAATATCCATGCTTTACCACATAGTGTGCATTAGTTATAAACCAGAGCACTCTGTTCTGAAGGTCGTATTTTACCCTCCAAGCGGCATGACCGGTCGTGAGATTTTTTGTCTCTTGATATATATTAACTTATAATTTAAGATATTTTGCTTTCTTACTTTCTTTAATAATATAAATGTCATCTTAAATCTAAATAAAATGTCATCTTAATGTAGTCCTAGTAGCAGTGGCGGCTCGTAGCTAAAATTAGTGGGGGTGCTGTTCCAAAACACGGATAAGAAAATTTATTTTGAAACTTCCATGAAATTTTACAAAAGAAAAATTAAACATTTCTTAATTACTTTAACTTAAATTGTTACAGTTCAAGCTTTACCTATTCATTTAAAAATGAAATCCATTCTTCTTGTTGTAATTATTTG
>KK114449.1:181658-197449 GCA_000611955.2 Stegodyphus mimosarum
GCCTCGTACGCTGCGTCCTAAGAGCGCATGCGCAGAACAGCCAAATACCACACGTGCAGAGTAAGAAATAATCACGTTTCCAGAATTTCGGCACTGCAAGACCGACAGTGCTGTTTTATCTCCCTGGCTCGAGCTCTGCTTTCTGTGCACACTTGCGCAGAACAGCCTTGTGAAGCACAGTTCCATACAAAAACTTTCGTACCTTTTTCATAAACTGGAAGATGGCTACTGACATTAAGTTTAAGAATTATATATTGTAGATGTATAAAGAAAGAATTAAAAGAAAAAAGGGCTCATTATATTAAATATTAAAAACAATAATAAGTGGAAACAGGGGATGCTGCAGTTCCACAGTGCTTATTACGCTGCTTAGTAGAGACTAAAATAAGTATATATACAAATTTAGCTAATAAATGCTGTTTAAATACAGGTCATCATGACAGATCCCAAAACCCGTGCCGCTCAGAGAGTTAATGGCTTATAGTTAATTTTAATCATTATAACTTACTAAATTAGTGGTTAGTGATATAACAGACATAGATATAGGTTTTATTTACTGAGCTGTAAAGAAATTATAAATATACTTATATTTTCTATCCATGTAGTGTTGTCTATATGACTGTTGACTGTGTACTATTGATAATAATTAGAAGTTCTCCTTAAATATTGTCAATTAGATTAATATCTTGCTTCTTGAAGCCAATTTGGAGCATATCAAATTTGTGTCCCAGTAATTTTTTTTAAAAAATACTATTTTTGTGAATCAGATGTATATCATGAGCCGTTACTTTGTTGAAAAAGTTAATCTCTGTTATCCAATAATGGCTGAAATAGAATAAATAGTCATAGTGATTGACTATTTAATATATGATGCCATTTCTTGATTGTTTAAGTGAATGTCATACTACAATCAGATCCAAAATATCCTGTGTCAACACTGCATCATCTGCTATTACTTGCTGAAAATTTGCTTAGGTATTTGGTGTAGTCGTGCCATTAAAATCTGTTTCTTCAAGATCATCTAAGAATTTTTTTTTTCTAAAAATAAACCATTTCTGTATATCAGACCATACCATTGCAATTTTTTCCATCATAATCTTTCTTTTTTCGTTCTCTTAATCAATAAATGGATTTGTTCTTAATTTCCTCTTTTAGCCAAAGTGTTAGTAATTTGTGTAGAAAGTTTTTGTTAGGCACAAAGCAAGAAATTTCTCTTCTTCGGCACATTCCTTCAGTATTCCTTCCTCTCTAAGAGGACCACCCACAATTTCAGATGAATTTGGTCTTCCATGGAGGTAGTCATCTTAGAGAGGTGATGTTAAATACTAAGTTCTTTTTTTTTTCCTAAGTTCTATTGACTAATTGCATAGCATTGCATACAGTCAGTACAAAGCAAATGATTTCCCTTTTTTATGCCATGAATTATATTTTATTATCATAAGTTTACAGGAAGAAATTTTAGCGGTGTTATTGGATTTCATGTAATCAGTATCTTTGAATGGTATGTTAGATAGAAAAAAAGGCTTATTATAATAAATTCTAATACAGCCTTTTTTAAAAAAATACCTAAAACTATGTGATGTTGTTACAAATTTATGAATACAGAGGCTGTTTGCACATTTTTTAGATGATGTATATTGTATTCACAAAACTAAATTACATAAAATTCTTGTGTTTTAAATGTTCTATTTGATATCCCTTATTCTGAACTATCTTTCGACACTGCAATTTGATGTGTCAAAAGAGGTATTCTATCCCATTCCTCCCAAACAGCTTTCCAGAGTCCTGTTAGGGTTTGGGGACAACGTTTGGATAATGCAGTTTTTTAAAGTCCAAAAGCACAAAAATCCATATGTGACACATCGGGAGATTTAGTAGGGATACCAGTGAAGGGTATGGCCTTGATACCCATTTTTTGTTCAATTTCGTTTAGGAAATTTACTGTGGATTTTGATGTGTGACTCCTAGCTTTGTCCTGATGCAGTCTCACAGATGGATGGCACTGTGGTAAAGCGATGGTATTTCATTCAGAAAAATTGGCGATAAAATATGTTCCTGATAGTATTTGGAGTTAATCTTGACATTTTTTTGCACTCTCTTTATTTTTAACTTGCCATTATAAGAAAAACCAGCAACAATCCTGAATCTCTTAGAAAAACTTTCTTTTGATTCTTTGAATCATGTATTTAAATTTTTCCCCCCTTTTATGATAATAAATGGCTCCTTTTTGTTACAATCATTTAAATACACCCATGCTTCATCTATTGTGACAATTGTTTTCCATTTTTCTTTGGATAAGTGTTTCTCGTATAGAATTCTGCAGCGTGTCCCGCGTCGAGCGATATGCTTCGGAAGAAGACGACGCACATTGAGTTTTTTCGCTGTCTTAAGATTTAAATCAACGTTTATCATTTTGTTTGTAGTGGACACCGAACATTTTAATGATTTTGCAACTGTTCTTTGACTAGGGGGATTTTCTTTTAACATTAAACAACGTACCTTTGCAATAGTCGAAGATGTCCATTTTTTCCTTGGATACTTGTTTGGAATTTTTGTCCCACTTGAGGCTCCAACTTGACGTTTTTTTCCTTTCTTGTCGATGATATTACCTATCGATGCTTTAGATATCACAAGACCATGACTCTCACATCGTTTTTGGATAACGGAGTATGCATATTTCTCTTCGGAAAGAGCGTGAATGTAGCCTTCGAACCACTGCTTTTTTAAATTCGCCATTTTGAATAAAAACAAAACTTTCAAGCCACAGACGATAATTTTGACTTTTAAAAACATAGTACAATTGCAATTAGTTCTTTTGCAGCAAACGATTTTTTATTACCGCGTACCAAAATCATCTAAAAAATGTCCGAACAGCCTCTGTATAACACATTTTAAGTGTACTTTGGAGAGGTGAAAGTGTTTCTGTTTCTTTGTTGTACTCATAAATGTTCATGCAAAGTGTCCTTTGTTTACCTATATGTTATGTATATTCAAGTTCTGTTTGTTTTGCATATTTTATTGGGCTGTATGTCTGATTCTTGCTTCAAATATAAATGTGAATATTTTAGTTGAGGCTTAGAAGAAAATATGCATTTAATAAAAATTTTCCATTGAATTATTTTAAATATAGTTAATGCTCTCAGCATCACTCTCATATCTCTGAGAAATCCAAAATATTGATGTGTCATAAATTTGTTCATATCACCAAAGTATAATATGTAAGAAGACTTGTTTTAATTACTTGCAGAAAATTCGTCTGATGGAACCTGAAGATGCTATGTGTGAACTTGGTTTAACTCCTCATCAAATTCGTTTCACATCTACCATTCACATTGATGATCCTGCTGGAGTTCCTGCATCAAGGCTGACTGATGTCATATATTCTAAAGTCAAAAAGTAACGGTTTTAATTCTTGTGAGATTACTTATGTTAGATTCATTTGATTATTTAAGCTTAAATCAGGGTTGCCACGCTACTTGGAAAACCGGAAAAAGTCAGGGAATTCGAAAATTGACCAAAAAATTCAGGGAAAAGTCAACGAATTTAAATATTTTAGTCAAAATCTGGGAAAGTCGGAAAATTTCATATAGCGATCACTCTGCCCCCAAAAAGTGAGTTTTGTGCCGACGTTGGAAGCGATCAGTTTCTTGGCGTGCATGAGCGTCATTCGGGCAGCTGGCATAGACCCAATTTTCGCAGTTCCAATCAAATTGTCTTTTAGAAATGCAAAGCAAGTTTCCAGTAACTTTGGTTTTCAGTAACTTTGAGAATCGAGAGACTCGCATGCGTATGTGTAGTGCATGTTGAACTAAAACTAAAAGAAAATACGTATTCTTATATAAAACTATACCAGTTAAATCCTAGTAACGGTATACACGGAATTTGGCGACATTATGAGGAACAGTAAACGGGTCATTTTGGCATTGGTGACAATTTTCAAAACCGTGGCAAGGCCATAGCGTATACTAGGATTTTACAGCAAAATCTTTTAAACACTTTTTTTTTTTAATATATATATATAAATGCCTTATTTGTCATTTTGCAATAAAATAAAAAATAGTAATCAATCATCTAGGCTAACCATTTAATATAACTATATTCGCCAAAATATCATTGATTATTGTAATTCACTTTTTAATTATTTTAATGTTATTCATATCATTCAGTGTTGCTTCTTTCCTCTAAATTTATTTATTATTAGTAAATAATACTTTCAAATTTCAGGAAATTTTCTCTGACATAATCCTGAAACTAATTCTAGCAGTATGATGGCATGACACCACAAAATTTAATGCACATATATTTTGTTTATTTATGCTGCTAAATAAATATAAAATACCTGAATTTATTTTAAAGTATCATTAAATAGATTTCTTTCTTTCGTTTATCTGCAAAAAAGTCATTTTTTAATCCACATAGGGCATATTCTAATCTCAATCTTCAGTGGAGAAAACAACTCCTATTATAGTTATAATAGGATACTCCTATTATAATACAACTCCTATTATAATGCTTTGGGGATTATATATATATTGTTTCAAAAGAATATAGAATATAGTAAACTTAAATTAAATTTAAACAGTTCTCTTGTGCCATTGCTGCAAGGAATGAAATTTGAATTTAACAAAATTTCTATTCGTAAAAAGCAATTTAAAGTAAAAAATTAATTATAGAAATATATATATGGCAAATTTTTTTGTTTTTAAGTGGCACCATAATTAATTTACCTCTTAGCACAGCCAAAGTGCATTACAGGGATAGACTGGAATTTTCTTAAAACACACCTGGAAAACCTGGAAAAGTCAGGGAATTCCATTCTGTTGTTTGAGTGGCAACCCTGTTAAATATTTCATGAGTTAGTAATATGTAGACATATTCATTTTTTTCTTCAAAATTTCATTGTTATATCAATCTATTTAAGTAGTTTTCTTTTTTCCTCAAATAATTCAGGCAAGTAAAAAAAAAATATAGCAGTCTAAAACAGTGTTATATTTTGTATTTAATTAACAAAACAAAGTTCTGCCTTCATTTCCTCCCTCTCCTCCTTCTCCCTGCTTAAAAATCTTTCCTTGGCAAAAAGTTGCAAAGACAGTCAGCAGATTTTTCATTGAGTTTCATTCAGAAAAAGTTACTGTTAAAATGTAAAATGTTTGTAATGTGGATATTCTTGGAATTTTTGAGAGGTTAATTATCTTTAAATTTTTGTTTTTCAGTATTTTCCCTTTTTAACTTTGGAAAATACATGCATAAAAAGTGTTTAACTTGAGGTATCGAATCAAAGCCCATTGTCAGAGGACTTCATTTTTTAGATTGTAATTTTTCTCATACTGGTATTACTAATTTTAAGTAATTGCTGATTAACTAACCTGAAGATGCTATGTTAATTGACTTAAAAATTTCTGATTTTTATTATATTATCTCAAGATGTTAAATTTTATACTTATAAGATTTACTGCTGATATTAAAATATGTTGTTATGAAATATTTCTAGTTCCTTAAGTTTGCTACTGCATAATTGTCAAAGTTATAATTTTTTGTTGAATGTATAATATTAATATATTTCTAATATATATTTTATGCATAGTATGTACTTTTATATGATTTATTTTTGCTATAATAAAAAATATCACAACTTTTTTTAAATATTTTTTGCTGTTACATGAGTTGTTAGATCACCGACATTAATTTGATTCTAAGATTCTTCATTTTACAATATTTAGATTTATTTTTCTTAGGTAATATAAAATAGATAACAATATATACCTTACTACTGAGCATTTTTTCCCTTGTTTAAAAATTTTTTTCATTTCTTTGAGTTTGGTAAATGATTTTTTTTTTCAGTAAAGTTTATTATTATTGTATTTTGTTTCTGTGTGTTTCTTCATTTAGTATAAGCATATTGTGTTTGGTTTCCTTCTAAGTGTATTTTTCTACTTACTATTTTGCAGCCTTTTCGAAACTCGATCTGTACAGTTGGCACTTGATTGTTCTATAACAGTGGCATCTGTTCTGATCCAGGTTAATGTTAGAGAAGATGATACGAAGAGTATATGTGTATCTTGGGGATATCAGGTATGAAAACAAAATTATTTATGGGTAAATAAATTATCTTTTGCAGTACCCCACTAATACAGTGAAACATTGGTTCTTGAATCTAATTCATTTCTGAAGGCGGTTGCTTATCCAAAATCACCATAAACCAAAATCTATTTTTCTTGTAAGAATTAATGTAAAATGGGTTGCGCCATTTCTCAACCACAAGCGATTGTTTTTTGTAAATTTTATAACCACATGTTACGCACATGTTTGTAACACCAGGGTTCTCACGCTACCTTGAAAACCTGAAAAACTGGGAGAAATCAGGAAATTCGAAAATTGACTAAAAAGTCAGGGAATTAAAATATTTTAATAAAAATCTGTAAAAGTCAGAGAACTTAATACGGCGATCCCCAAAAAAGGGATTTTTATGCCAGCATTGGAAATGATCACTTTGTTGATGAATTATGTATCATGTGATCATTGTTAGAGCAGCTGGTATAGAGCCAGTTTTCACAGCTCCAATCAGATTGTCTTTTAGAAAGGCAAAGCAAGTTTCCAGTAACCTCAAGAATCCAGAGATTTGCATGTGCATGTGCAATGGATGTTGAACGAAAGAAAATACCTTCCCATTCTCATATAAAACAAAATTGGTTTAATCCTAGTATATGGTATATGGTATGCACCAAGATTTGGTGACGACATGATAAGCAGTAAACCGGACATTTATGATGAGCAGTAAATGGGTCATTTGGTGGTGGTTTCGGTGTTATTTTGGTTTGAAAGTGTATAAATAAAGCTGTGCCATTTAAAATGGTGAATTTTTTTTTAAGTCTGTAATATTTTTAATACAGAATAGCATTATTAAATATCTAACACATTTGATAAAATGCTTTCTGATTTTTAACACAAGATTAAATATATTTGTTAACTTTCTACACTTTCGATGTAATATTAAAATAAGAATCACTTGACAAATTCTATGTTAAATAGTGCAAAAATATGAAAAATTTCTTTCAGATTCTTTGGATAAATTTTAAAATTTTCAGTTTTTTCTGGAAATTATATCTGGATCAGTACATTCGAAAGTTTATGGGTGTGCTGTCACCACTGCTAAAGAGTGTAAAAATAAATGCTGAGAAGTAATAGAAATAAGTACATTTCTCTCATTTTTATTTATATTAAATATTTGTCTTATTTTAGGATGAAGAACTTGGGAAGTATCTACTTCCAGCCATCAAGAACTGGGTCTCAGAAATTAAGTAAAGTGACCAAGAGTGTCTAAGGAGTTTTGAAATGTACATAAAAAAAGAGCTTTTTTAATGTAAAAAAAGGAAATTGTAAATAAAATTTTTGTGTTTTGAACATTCAGTTAGTTAATATGATGCTGGGGGCTGCGATGGAAAACCGCCATTGTCATCAGATAAATATGTAGAAAGTTTCTCATAATTAATGTTTGATGGCCTATTATACAAATCTCTTTCAATTTTTTTTAATATATGTGTGCACATAGTTTTATTGTTTAAGCTAAAAATTCTATAATGTCATTTCAACTCAGTAAAAAAAAAATATCAAACATGTAGAAATATAGGCTATTACAGTTCTTTTAAAGATGTTTTAAATTTTTATTTATTTGTTTATAAATGCCTGGCTTTTGACACTTGAATTGTTAGCTATCTTGCCTCCCAATATTCCCAGGGTAAAGGAATTTAAATTATTAAATGTAGAGCAGATTTGCAGATGTTATTTATGTATCAGTTTACCAGAGTCACAAAGGAAACACGTTAGAGAATTTGTGGTTGTAATGTAAAACTGGTAGCATTTAAGGCCAGTTAAAAGATGAAATGAGGCTACAGCTGTTAAATGAAAAGAATCTGAGATAATAAATCCCTGAACCGAAGTAGAAGTGAGTGTGGATCATTTGAAATCTTGAAAGTGTATGTAGCACATACTCCTTGTATGCAATTTGGTGTTATCAACAATTATAGTGGAAGGTTGAAGGCTGCAAATCTTATCTGCTCTAGCAATCTAGTAACATAGCCTCGAGAGGTCTCACCTTAAATGTATGTAAGTTAATTTTTTTTCTCCCGGGAAAATGGAAGGGAGAAGTGACAGTAAACATCCAAAACATAAAATAATTGCTTAATTAACATAAAGGAACCTACCTACCTACCGTAATAGATTGAATGCACAAGTCCGATAATAGGTTAATAAAATTTATTCTTATCAAAAGAAATGTAACAGAATGCTGGAATTTTCCTCAGATACTTCAAACTACTAAAAAACTTTAAAATACAGTTCAATGCAAAGCGCATATCTAAAGAGAAAGCTAACTCGGATTTCGGGCGGAACTACAATTTGCTGCAACAGTAACTAAACAACTCAACTGAGATGTTTCTTTCCAGCTTTTTATAGCTTTCAATCGGTCGCGAGAAATTTCTAGTAATTTCTTTGCTTCTCAAGATTTCTGGAAACCATCAAGAGGATGGAATTACGATTATAGCTAACTCAGTAGTCGATTACATTTATTCAATTTCAATACAAATAAAAGAGATATCCATTTACTCAATGTGAAATGCATATGCTCCTACATATTTACTTTTCTGGCATAGCTTTTTATTAAAATTTATCTCGTTGTGCATTGCATGGGGAAATACAACAATTTTAATTATAATTCTACTAAAAATATCTAACTAAATGCAAAATTCGTAATAATATGTTGTCTCTATGTAATAGTTGATTTGAACATATTACAGTTTCTCTATATAATAGTTGATTTCAACATATTAAAGTGTCTCAGAACTTATGTATTAGTACGTAGCAGAAGTTGCAAGATTTTCAAAATACGCCAAAATGTGACAACTATGCGTATAACAGTTCTTCACATCTATCAAGGAATATTGTAATTTTTGTATCTGCCTTTTTGTTGTATTCCAAGTTACAATGGTTTTTATACACAAATCATGATATTTTTTGTCGAATTTTCTGCAGTAGAAGAAATTGATGTAACATTTCTGCAGCAAAATAGCATTTTGGACAATATCATTAAAAACGGTGGTCATTAGCCCAAAAAGGACGTTAGTCTTGAAATGGCATTTTGCGTTGAATCGCTAGAAATGGCGTATCACTTTTCAAATTGTAGCCACGAAATATTATCACCCTGTATTATGTTTAAGGAAACTAATGTAGAATCTGCATGAATGTATGTTTCTTGCAATGTGAAAAAACAATGGTACCTTGAGGTATCAAATTTTAAATAACGTAGTCTTCCACCCGAACATGGGCACCTTGAAGTCCGAATTTCCAATCTGATTTATTATCTATTTCATATTTTGTAAACCTTAATCGAATTTTTGATTAACAAACTCAACGATTTCAAAGCGAACAGTGGGAACACTGTACAAAAAAAACAGTTTTATCTCCAGGGCGCGATACTATCCATTGGGAGTTCCAAAGGTATGCTGTTTTTAAATATTTTGCTGTCCATTCAAATATTATATGACGTAAGCGCCAAGAACTTGATATTTAATTAACAAAGTAAACACACTAAACCTTCATAATAAAAAAACCAAAAAAAGTTTGGTAAAGCCATCTTAGTACGAAAACTGATGATGAATTGAAAAAAAAAACTGAAAAATATATGCCAACACTTAACAACGCTACATTGGGAATTCTAACATTTGTTAACTGGGGAAAAAAATAATGCTTAATATTAAAGCTAAAAAGACAAGAAAAATAGGTTAGCAGGAGTGAGTGTAACAGCAAATTGTTAAATTCTGAGGTCAGCGAGAGCATAAAAAAAAACATTAACAAACTCGTTTGGGTGACCATTAAAATCTGAAATCTTTCAGATTTTTTGTATTTCGAATAGAGAAACTTATAAATATAAAAAAAAAACTAATTTTCTCAATTTTGAATTGAAATTCGAACTTAAATTGATATCACCTGCGAAGTACTGTTGATGCTGTTTATTATTTATTTTCATTCTTCTTTTGAATATTTCGATCAACACGTGTGTTAAAGAAATGTTTGAAAAAGCGTAAAGTATTTTTATATAAATTGCTAACATTTTAATTAATACTGCAGTTGCGATTATATTTAATTTTCGGAAAGTATAAATCAGATTTTTTTTTTGGTTATTAAAATAACTTAAATTTCTTTTTAAGTGAATGCATATATATTTCAATCATAAGTCATTCCTCCTTTTTGGAAGCAATAAACCTCGCCAAATGCTATGCATAAATACCAATGAATCTTCATATAAACTTCTTTCAATAGTGTGTTTAATGTTGGCTATAACTTGTCTTTCCTTTAAATGAAAATCACATTTCCCGAAGTAATTTTTGCGTTTTAAATGACTGCACCTCTTCTACTACAAAGTTAGGCTTTTCAGTTACCTGGGAATTTGCTTTCTAGGATCAAAACAGTGGTTGAAGAAATTTAGGTTACTTATGCTATTAGCTGGCAATTGAAATGGCTGGTAATCCGAACAGAAACCGTGGTGAATGCTTCCGAAAAGATGCGATTTTTATTTATTTATTTTCTAAGGGTTTGGGGCATATTATTAGTCTAAAGGGATTTGAATCCCGAAGGACTATTACTTTCGTTTTGGCATATTTTGCGTCGTTTCACTTTTCAATTTACTGCTTATTTTATTTATTTTTTTTTTGACGTAGCTTTCTCTTTAAAAATCGTCTGCGCTGCACAAGGGCTCCGTGAGTTCGGAAATGCAATGTGAACTGCTTTGCGCCATTTTCGGCTGATATCTTGGATTACTATTGCTATCTTGCTGTATTTTTGGATTATTCTGTGTTTATTCCTGCATCCTGGATTATGTGAACAGTGTTTTAGTGTGTTAAAGTGTGTGCGCGGGATATGTGCATAATGGAGGAAAATAATTTTCCCCCACTTAATGCTGAATCAGCGGCTGCTAAGCAAAATGTGCTTATGATATTAACGAAGGAAATTCTTTCGTACGGGGATCAAGTGCTTCCGTATGGTTAGAGGGATATTATTGCAAAGGATAAATTCATACTCAACGATTATTTTATTGCCAAGCAGTATGAAGAAAAATTACGTTCGAATATTTGCGCTTGCGTAGATATGGTGGTTAGCTTAGCTGACAGTTATTCTAGTGATGACATAAAAACGGATATGTTAGGAAAATTGGAAGGCGTTCGTGCTACTACAGAGAGGCTCATTTCATATATACACAGTCCAGTCACATTAATGTGACCAACACGTACTTTCCATGTCAGAGTTAAATAACTAATCACAGAAGGCAGGTGGCAGCACAGTGCAGTTGAGCGTATATAAAGGGTGTGTGAGGGCTTCGGAAAACATTTCAATCGTTGGCGTAATGCAGAAACGAAGCGATTTATCCGACTTCCAAAAGGGCATGATCATTGGCTTTCGGGCCAAGGGTGGAAGCATTTCCGAAACGGCTGAGTTTGTGAACTGTTCGCGTGCCGCCGTGGTAAAAGTGTACTGTGCATGGCAAAATGGGACTGTCCAAAATCAGCGACGTGGCAAATGTGGTGCACCACGGGCCATAGATGACAGAGGCGAACGACGGTTGCGGAGATGCGTTCGGGCAGATAGACGGGCTACCGTTGAGCAACTGACCACCAAAATGAACCAAGGGGCTACCAAAAGTGTCTCCCAAAGTACTATTCAGCGAACATTGCTGCGTCTGGGCCTCCGAAGCAGACGCCTGGTTCGTGCACCTATGCTGACTGCTGTTCATCGACGGCGAAGGCTAGAATTTGCACGCCAGTACAGCAGCTGGACGTCCACTGAGTGGCGACAGGTTGCGTTTTCGGATGAATCGCGTTTTATGCTCCATCGGACAGATGGACGTTGGCGTATAAGGCGTGAAACCTCTGAAAGGAACCACCCTGCAACCATTGCCGGAACGGTCCAAGCTGGAGGCGGGAGCATTATGGTCTGGGGAATGTTTTCCTGGCATTCTCTAGGTTCACTGATCATTGTGGAAGGCACAATGGATCAATACAAGTACGCATCTGTCCTTGCGGACCATGTTCACCCCTACATGCGCATTGTTTTTCCTCAGGATGATGGCATCTTCCAGCAGGACAATGCGAGGTGCCATACAGCTGCCAGTGTACGTGCGTGGTTCGAAGAGCACCAGGATGAGTTTACCGTCCTCCCCTGGCCAGCAAACTCACCTGACTTAAACCCAATCGAGCATCTGTGGGACCATCTCGATCGAGTTGTTCGCGCCATGGATCCTCAACCGCGTAATCTAGCGCAGCTGGCCACGGCATTAGAGTCGGCATGGCTCAACATCCCAGAGAACACCTTCAGGGACCTATGTGACTCTCTTCCTGCACGTCTCGCAGCAGTCCGCTCTGCGAAAGGTGGTTATTCTGGCTTTTGACAGATGGTCACATTAATGTGACTGGACTGTGTACAAGGTAAGTGCGAATCTTTTCGAGCTTTAAATCCAAGGGCTCTAGTGTAGAATTGGGTACCCCTTGTTTTTTGGCGAAAAATTTTGTTCAGTTTTGGCGATGGAAACCCATTTCTGTTTACCATGAGAGTTTTAACATGGTTTTAGCTTCTTGATTTATTTAATTGAAAATAAATCGATGTGCTCATGGACAAAGTCAAAATGTGCAATTCTCTGATGTTTTTTTTAAGTGAAAATAGGTCGATGTGTACATGGACACGGAGTTTGTGAAATTCTTTGACTTCTTGTTTTGGTTTTGTGTAGCGGCCATCTTGAAATTGTGTCGTATTGGCGCCGATCTTGGCATCAAAACAGAATCGCCAAAAAACAAGGGGCACCCAATTGTAAACTTTTACCAATCCGAGTATTCCTGTTGTTAAGTAAATTAGAACGTGAAATATGTAATTGTATCCAGATTAATGCTATTAATGTTAATTCTGAAAGTACTAATGCTTGTGTTATACAAACTGATAATGCTAATGTATGTAATGATGTTAATGCTAAAATAAATGCTAATGAAAATACTGATAAACTTGTTAATGATAATAATCGCCCTAAGGCCAAACGGCCATCCAAAAAATATGCTAAACGTTCAATCAATGATGATAGGGATGATGAAGGGTTTATTAACCCCCGCAATGTTGCTAGACCCACTAAATTAGTTAAGTATAATGTTGAATTGCCTCTGGCCAACAAATTTCAAAAACTCACCACAAATGAATCTGTGAAAGGTAATGATAAACAAAACGGTAATGATAAATTGGCTAATCTTTGGAATATGGTAACAGGTAGTTTGGCGACATTTTGGTTAAGGCGTAACTAAGATTTTAAGTTAATTTTTATTAATTTAATATATATGTTTATTTATATTGTAATTAGTGTTTTTTAATTTATTTATATTTTAATTAAATTATAGTCATTTTGTGCATTATGCGTTTGTAGCATTTTCAATCCATTCCAGTACAAGTAAACCTGCATGGAAATAAGTTAAATATTTGACACTAAGTATTTTCAACCATTTTTAATGTTTGCCTTATAAATTCGCAGGTGACTTTTATAATGGATAATTTAGAGTGAAATGAAAATTAATGTAATTTCTTGCATATTTTATTTATTTTATACGTGCAAATGTTCATCCTTGGAAAGGCTATATGCAAGCTGAACATATAAAAGCTTGCATAGTATACATACTTTTTAGCGATCAGGTAATTTCATATATGTCTTTTTTTACCGACTTCAAAGATTCACAAAATTTTCCTGCATTTTCGTGCAAATTTTTCTAATTTATGAGAAAAATTATTTACATGTTTCATATAGAAATTTGCCCTGTAAAAACAAATTTCTGTGCGTGTTTGTTCCATTAATTTCCGGAAAATTCCGATCGTGATTTTAGCTAATAAGCACTTAGAAACAATTTCTTACCCAATCTTCGTCATGATTAAGCACTTTTGTTCCATAAAAATTCTAGCATAAGCGTAATTCGGCTAGCAGATTGTTGGAAAAAATGTTGAGTTAAAAAAAAAATGCTTTTACTTCGTGAAAACAAAATGGCGTCCAAAAAAAAAAACTCGCAGGTTACTGTAGCAGGGTTGGTCGCCAAAAAACCGCCAAGGTACCATAATCCGAAGATTCACCGATAAATTAAATACTAATAATTCTGATGAGGTTCAAATTATTGAAAATGATAATAATATGATACTACTAATGCTAATGACACTAATGTTACTGTTAAGATATCTAAAGTAAGGTTAATAATGGTCAAACCTGATATCAAATTCAGTGAATTTATGAAAATCAACTCTGAACTGAAATGTAAGTTTGCTGGCCAAGGCAGCGATGAATTTCTCAAGATCTTTTCCTGTGTCGAAGACGATCATAGAATCATCACGCGTTATCTGGAGGGGAAACGCATTGACTGTTATGTATTGTTTACCAAAATGGAAAAGCCAAATAAAGTAGTTCTCTGGGGGTTACCTATAGATTGCCCTTCGGAAGACCCAAGTGAGGAATTAAATAATATTGGATATAAGGTGCGGAGGGTTGCCCAAATGCACCGACTTAAAACTAGAGTACCTATGCCCTTATTCCAAGTTCAGATTGAAAACAACGAAGGTGTTGAGCAAGTCTATGACATTAAAAAACTGTTAGGTTTTTATGTTAATATCTCACCATATCGTACTAACGGTACTGTGCAGTGTCATAACTGCCAGTACTTCCATCACTAGTCAGATACGTGCAAGCTCAAGCCTAGATGTGTGAAGTGTGCTGGCCAACATCGAACAGAGGATTGTGTTGCCAAAAG
This sequence comes from Stegodyphus mimosarum, assembly GCA_000611955.2. Classification (NCBI taxonomy): domain Eukaryota; kingdom Metazoa; phylum Arthropoda; class Arachnida; order Araneae; family Eresidae; genus Stegodyphus; species Stegodyphus mimosarum. The sequence continues at coordinate 196,469 of KK114449.1, forward strand.
AATACCGGAAGTTAAATGCTGTAACTGCCCGCAGGAAGGGCACGCCGAACTACCGTGGATGCCCTAAGTTTCCCGCTCCACAGCAGGGCAAGAAAAATGCCGCCGGAGATAATATTAGCAAGACTAGTGCTGGCACCCGAACAGCAGCAGTTAAGGAAGGAGTATCCTATGCCAATGCCACTAAAGGACTTACTAAACATAATGTGCAATCCATGGACTCTATCAAAATTAATAAGGGCACTGAAAAAGTGTTGAACTCTAACTCCAAAGAAGACACTGTCGGCAGACCAAACAGGAACACTAGTGCCAGCATTAGTAGCGATTCCGGCCTGGGTGTCATTTTAGAAGTAATTAAATTAATAAAAGAAATTAGTAATATCTTTCAGGGCATATCTCTGTATAGCCTAATGAGTCAACTGAATAGTAGAATGCCTGATATACAGGCTGCACCTAATGCAATTGGCAAGTTATTTATTCTGTTTTTGAAATTTTTGAAAATTTATTTGGTTCTAAGAATGTGTCTTAATAATGTCTATTAATGTTTTTAATTGCATACATGTTATTACTTGGAACGCGAATGGATTGTCTAGGAGGCTTAATGAACTCCGAGATTTCATAAATGAGTACAATCCTGATATCATGTTAATACAAGAACACAAGCTTGGCCCTGCGACTCCTATTTATGTGTGCGGCTGTGGCCCTGCGACTCCTATTTATGTGTGCGGCTGACCGATCTCCAGAGCAACTCTACGATCACGAATTCGAAAGAGTTAGAATTCTTGAACCTAGCACAACGGAGCTCTTTTGGGCTAGCGGTAAAGAATTCGATTCCCAGTAAATTAACCCACAATCGAGTCCCGCTCATGCGACGCAGCACTTCTCACTGGCAAATATAGAGAGGCTTCACAGAATCACGTGATTATTAAAAAAATTACCGATTTTTTCTCCCTGGAGCAAATTACAAAAAAAAAACCTATTTAC
>KK114452.1:0-76617 GCA_000611955.2 Stegodyphus mimosarum
AGTCGTGAAACGTTGCTGTGAGCAATTCCGAACTCTGCAGCCACACTTGTCACACTGCGGCCTCCCTCCAATTTCCCAATGATTCGACCTCGGTTAAAAGCATCCAAATGTCGTCTAACAGATTGATTATTCGCCATTTCTCGCTGAGGCAGCAACTCGGTGTGATTTTAACTGCTATACGGCGTGCAATCTCTTTGCCAGAAATACTGATCTTACACCGACAACATGCTTTATACTACTCAGACACTCCCCCATTACGTCTACCTGCATATCTGCTCATGTGCTACCGTACATCACCTTACTTAATCTCCTGATTGGTCTTTCTGTCCGCTCTGTCTCTTCGTTCAGCTGATATGCTAATTTTTCGACTTCGTCCTTAATTTTTGCACACTAGTGTATATTTTTGCCCGAAAGAAGCGTTTATTTCTAAAAAAGGTTAGAAATGATGGTATTGAGAACTATGAATTTAACTTCGGTTATGTAAATGTTATACGCGCAGAATAGTACGACACAAACTCGTTCTCCGTACTCGTTGCAAAAAAGCCTGGTCAAAGTCCCTTGAACCAAAGCAAAAAGAGACGTTTAGCAGCTTGGAAAAAAACAGAAATACTAAAAAATATTGTAAAGCATTAAAATCTAATGTAAATGTGTAAGGTTTTAGTTTAAACTAACAAAGTTTTATGTTAATTTCCCTTTACTGTAAGCTCTTATTTCAACTTCCCGTTAGAATGAGCGCGCGTTTCAGCTTTATGCTAATTTGAAGTGGAGCCAAGTTTTGTATTTAAAAGGTTAGCGAGGAACTTCTCGGCGTGAGAAAGGTTTTAGTCTCAGATCACTGCGGCTCTGTTCGACGTTCACCTGATTAGCTAGTATTTAAGTTCTAAGCCTACGCTAAGTTACGCTATTACTTATTGAAGAAATCTAAGTGCGTTAGTATTAGCCAAACCTTGCTACGCACCATTGATAGTTTAGCATAGAGGCCAATCTCGCGTTTATAGCTCTGAGAGCAACGACTACTTAATTTCTACTCACTTTATTTTAAATTATTTGAGCGTTCAGTTTAGATCCAAATGCGGTCATTATTTTCTGTTATCCCTTCTGAGTGGGGAAGTGGCTGTAAATAGTGGTTTAATAAAAGGGTAATTTTAAACCCCTCTTACGTGCAGTTATTCTACCACTTAACCACAGTTATTCTACCACAGAACATAGCTGCATTCAGCTCCCTGTTCAAGATCGGGACTTTGACACGGTTAAGACCATGTTCGCCAGAAGTATGCACAGAACACTCAGTACTGGCAAATGTAACAAATGAAGGTAAAACATATAGTGCGGGTGAAATTTAAATGTTTCTTTGGCTATAATGCATAAATTGTTTCTACCTATAACTTCGAATCACATACCAATTTGCGATATGTTTAATTTTGTCATATTTAATATTATGATATTAAAAATAGTTAAATGATATGAAAATGTTATCTACTGTTTACAAATTCATATTTGAAGTTAATTTGCTATTTCTCCTGACCATGTATTAAAGGTAAGTTTGAAGAAAAACTTTAAATCCGCTTTTCTCAAAACAAATTTTTTCGCAGTTCGTATGTTTTGAAAATGTTCCTTGCGTCTTTAAAAATGAGTGTTATTAGGAAGAAACTATCTTGTCATATGTTACAGTAGATCTGTGTATACATTTTCGGGTATGAGGTTATTAAGAAGTTTAACCGTGTGATAAGTTTAACAAAAAGGGACATTTTTCCGGAAACTGGGTAAGAATTCGCAGAAATCTTTTTAAAAAATTTCTGATCCATCATATTTAATAACGGATACCCAAAAACTTTTATCAAGTCTTTATAACTAACTAAAAGGAAAAATTAAGAAAAAATATTGAAAATTAGAGCGCGAGGAGCATTTTAAATCTTTAATTAAAATAATTAATTATTTAAGGGCGCAAGGAGCATTTTAAATCTTTAATTAAATAACTAATTATTTGTTTTAAAAATTTTTAATTTAAAATAAATTGAAATTTTGAACATATATTTCATAAACTGATGTTATAATCTGTATACGTCTAAAATTTCTTGTTGAAAACACAAAAAACTTAAAAAACTAATTTTTAAAGTCCACCGTACCCTTAAGTGTGTTCCTCAATTTCCATTTGCTAGGCATGCAAAATTTATCACTTTTTAATTTAATTAAATTATATTTTTAACTATGTATAGCAAAGGCATTTGAATTAATTATTAAACATTAATTTGTCGTTTAAATTAAATATTGAGCATTGATTTTGATTTCGCTAATGATCATTTTTCGGATGAGTTTCAACGGGTGAAATCAAAGCGATTGGAAATATAACCATTTAGAAAATATTAAACTCCCGAATGAAACTAACTATAAAACGTTGTAAGAATTTTAATTTTAAATAACCTTATAGCAAATATTTCTTTAAACAGATACTTCTGTCTAGACTTCTGTACCATATATGTCTTTTCTGAACCACTTTCAAAAAGATTTTACAGTTATAGCAATATATTCGTAAATCTTTATTATTAATGGCCGTCAAAACATGAAGCAAGCATACATTAACATTGCCATTTTTAGTTGATAAAATATTTAATTAATGGAGTGTGCATAGTATCCCAAAACATATAAAGCATGCTATTTAGTCCAAAGGGGCTATATCCCTGAAGGATTATTGTTTTAATCTTTAAAAATACTTTGTTTCTTTGCGTACCACCTATTGTCCTCTTGCTTACCACCGGTCGAGAATCGCTGCAATAGAGTATTGATTTCGAATGTATTATGTGCCATTCTTTTTAATAACTTCTTTCCCTGTATTTTCATTTTTCTCTTTTGAACTTATGTATATTATTATGTTACTGTATTTTAGTTGTACAACTTTCCTGTACGTGAAAGTTAACAGTTTGCTAATAGTATATTCAACATCTAAATACTGAGTCTTGAAATTTAATAGAATCTGGAGATCATTTGATAAAATATAGGCACATTTGACGACTTTTAAAAGCATTCCGAAACCTTGTAACCAATACCTTTCCCATGAACAAGAAAAAACGTATGGTAAAAAAATTTGGGATACTTTCCTTTTTCGAATGTGTATAAAATCGATCAAAGAAGAAGTAATAACAATCTTTGTTTACTTTGTTCCCAATTCGTGAAAGAACATGCAATTTAATACAACGTTGTCTATTTTCAAATGTGACTGTCATTTTGATGCCCTGATATGTAAAGTGCATTTTGAAATTGAAATTACAAAGAATTTTCCAATTATTTACTGAAATTATATAAGACATGAAACTAAAATTTTGCTGTTTTATGAAGGGATTTCTAAATGTATCTGAGTTATAAGGAATTATTGTTATTCTTAATATTTTAATACATATTTCTTGCAGTTTTGAAACTTCAATATAGGTCAAGTTTTCTGCTCCTCTGAAGTATTCATTCAAAAAATCAAGCACAGAACCTTAAAAATGCAATTATTATAAATTTACCTTGTAATTTCAAATAAAACAGAAACATAAGACTACAAATATCTTTATTACAACTTTTTGTCATTTATATACATCTCTCACAAGGAACAAATCTATAAAGAGTACGTAATTTACTGTATTATACACACATTTATTCATTCAATGTACAGCTTTACCATGTTATGATTGAAACACCGTACACCACTTCATGTTAATTTGCAATTTTATAGTGGCAAAAGGTTTCAGAAAAAAATTATTGATAACTGCACTTGTAAGCCTTTTATATAGCAAAGTTTGCAATGAAACATAAATAGTAATTAAAAATTACAACATCTATAATTTTTTTATTGCTAGCCGTAAGTTTCAGAATACAAGTAGCTAAATCATACCTCAAGATAATTTTGAGAAAAGACGCTTAGTAACTTAAAGCTGCAGTAAGAAATTTACGTATTAAAAATAGCCTACTCATAAATTATTGTAAAATAAATCTGATGTGTACACCACATGACTTTCTTGTACGGAATATTGAATTATACGCATTTTTTCCTGCCTTTCATTTAAATTTATTTCCTCGATTTTCATAGGAGATATATTTCTCATTCCATTAATTCAGTTCTCATACGCGACAAGGCAAAAATAAATACATAAGCACTCAAAATCTGCTATATTAAAAATTAATATTTGCTATATTAAAAATTCAAAGATATAGAAAAATATAAAAAACAAAATACAGTTAAAACAGTTAAAAAAGATTTTTTTACAATTAAAATTACAGTTTCTACGCAAAAACAAGCATTTTGGCCAGCGGGCAAGAGGGCTGTATTTTCGGTGCGCGAAACTGAAAGTTTACTTTTAGTCTCACTCGGCAGAAAGGCTCCGAAGACGTAGAAACTGAGTTTGTTGTGTAAGCGATGCTGAGGCAATATATGGGATAATTTAATAACTTAAATGATAATTCCAGAATGCATAATGAAGCATAATTTAATTCGCAACGATAAAAGAAGACGTTACTTTGTTGTTGCGAAGCTTAGTTTCTCTAGATTGGCAACAAATCCACTATTCTGCAATGTTTCAAATGTAAACAAATATGGCTGCTATGGTAAAAAAATAGGCTTATCTGCCCTTAAACAATTCTTAAATTGTTGATGTTTCTATAACTATTGCATTCAAGTTAACTAAAGGCATAAAAACCTTAACCAGAAGATAAGAATACGTAATTAAATTATTTTAAAGCAAAAAATGCACAATTTACAAACATATAAGAATAAAGAAACTGAGCTCCCTAAGCCGAATACCAGAGTGGACATATATATATTTTTGGTGTGGCCGATTGCAACCAAAACAGAGGCGCACATCTACAGGTTAAGCAATCCTATATACAAAATTTCAAAGTTCGGAGGCTATTCGTTTTTGAATCATGCGAGATACATACATATGTACGTACGTATGTGCAGACACCACGAAAAAAATCTCTTCTGAATCCAATTTAAATAAGTTTTTTAATGGTTTTGGGAAAAGAGTCTTTTATTTTGTCCTTACATACAGATTCACGTAAAAACATCGCTACATTTCATTCGATAACGTTCGAAATGGATACTTCCTCTGAAATATTATACCTGAAATATTTGCCGATTACAATACTTTTTTTTTTACTTCCTAGAAGGAAGTAAAAAGGGCATGAAAAACACAATGTTAATAAATAAAGTAAAAAAATGCTTAGTATGGGTACTGTAAATTAATAAAAAAAAAGAACGTTTTTATAATTGTGCCTCATCAGACATTACGAATTGTATGAGATAACTAGAACAATTTGGCGAATTTCTAACGAATGAATTTTGCGAAAATAAAATGTGTCAAAGAGTATCGAAATGTACGGTTCCTTGGCAAGTACAAATTACGTCTGCTTATTTATAGAGCCTTTTGTTTCAGAGTTGCTAAATATAGTAGAGATCTTCCCCGTTTAAATATATTTCCTAATTAAATTTATCAGTTTGGCTTTAATTTCTTTATACTTCACAGCAAACGATAGTGTATTTTCAAATTTCATCCATCTTCTTTTCACCGTCAAATAAAATGTACGAATCTTCTGAGATATATCTATAGTTTGCTCAAATAAAATATTTCTTATTATAGACGATGGGATTTGTTCACTTGCTGCTTCGAAAAAATTTGGGAGACTGTTTTCTCTCTACCTAATCTATTAAGTCATTTGTTGACACAGTTAGTAAACTTATGAATCAGTTATTTATTTATTGAAAGGCTATTACTTCAAGCTTCAACTTATATATTTAATTTTATTTTTACAAAAAGCTGAGTCACTCTATTTGACCCGTGAGGTCTAAAATTCATATATTACTTACAATACACATTAATATCTGTTATAAACAAACTCACCCGGCTAAACTTCTTCTCCAAATACCTTAAGTAAAAGTAGCAAATGAACAACAACAACAAAAAAAAAAAAAAGAAGAATTTGTTAAGTATTTGATTTCATTAAATTCAAAAATCTCTATTTGGTAAAACTGCCCAAAAATTATTAATTTTTATTCCATTTAACTTTTTATTTCTGTAAAAAGTTGATAATATCATTATGTATGAAAATGTAATAAAAAAGGTGAAATAAACTTAGTGAATCCTGCATTATTGTTCTAAAGCTGTTTTAATGTAATTGTTCTAATGCAGCTGTATTTAAGCTAGGTTCCGCGAATTCTTTCAGAAGTTTAGTTTTTCTTTTGCTTTATGATTTTATTCACTATTTTTTTATGTTTTACTCATTCAAAAGTTTGATAATAATACCTAAATTTTAAAAATAATCTTAAAATCGCATTAAATTTTAAAATAACGACATACAGCTCTCTGTAAATACCCTTTCATGAATTTAGTAACTTGAAAAGAGTGTTACAGCGTTTATTAGCCTTTTTACCTTTGCATAATTATTGAACTGATATTAATGTCTCGGAAAAGTCTTACACAATGAGTCATAAATGCGTTTATTCAAATGAGTCAAAAATACTTGAATTACGAAGGCCTAACTACGGTTTATGAACAAATTACCTAAAAGGCCTAAGATGATGAATGTTGTCTGGAATTACAAACACTTAACTCTGCAATATGTAATTTTTATTTGCGTTTTGAGATTGCAACCAGATTGCATTGCAAGCAGAGACTATGAGCGGTTTGACATTTAGGACATTATTTAGGATGTTTTTGTTATCTATGTTAAGGGCCTTTAGGCAAACCGTGAGCTGAGAAGTTAACAAGGAAGTTGTGATGAAGTTGAGGACCATAAAAATTACACCAATAAGAAAGAACTACAATAACTTAAGCAGCAACAAAAAGCAAAATTGTTCTAAGAAGAGGAAGAAAGAAAAATTTTTCTGGTTTTCTAATCCTCAAAAGTTTTCCAAAATCGAGGTAAGATGCTAAGGTCTTCACATAAAGCATCATCTTGAAGCTACAGCAAAACATTTTCAGTAACAGCTATGTGTTATTTAAAAATTATTTTAATATACGAGGCACGTCCAGAAAGTAAGTTCCGTTTCAATTTATCTCCGCTGCAGCTCTGCGATCGCAGTTCCGCACATGCGCAGTAGACGCTCTGTATCAAGGAGAAGAAACGCGCGCCATTTGGAGATCGCTGTCAGTCACGTACGCTTTGTTGTGCTTGTTTACAATGTCGGTGTTGATTGAAAATCCCGCCGCTTGTGAAATCAGATCTGTGATTCGTTTTCTGAATGCGAGGAAAGTGAAACCTAGTGAAATTTATCGGCAAATTTGCGATGTTTACGGACCAAAAGCGATGAGTGATTCAATGGTGAGAAGATGGGTCCGAAAGTTCAATGACGGACGTAGTGATGCGCACGATGAAGAACGAAGTGGGCGTCCATCTTTGGTTACAGAAGAACTGGTTCACGCGATTGATGACAAGATCCATGAAAACCGAAGGTTTACAATTAGTGCTCTCGCTATGGAATTTCCCCAAATTTCACGATCACTAATGCATGAAATTGTTACCGAAAAACTGAAATTTCGTAAACTTTGCTCACGTTGGGTACCAAAGATTCTTACTGAGCAACACAAAACAAAACGGATGGGTAGTGCACTTCAGTTTTTGACCCGTTATGCTGAAAGCGGTGAAGAATTTCTGACACAGATAGTCACAGGAGATGAAACTTGGGTTTCTTACGACACCCCTGAAAGTAAGCGGCAATCAATGGAATGGAGGCACACTTCATCCCCAGCAAAGGTTAAGCCGAAGCAAATCTTGACACCTCGAAAAATGATGTGCACAGTGTTCTGGGACTGGAAAGGCATCTTACTCATTAATTTCTTACCGCGTGGTCAAACAATCAGAGCAGATGCTTATTGCGAGACACTTCGGAAATTGCGCCGTGCAATTCAGAATAAGCGCCGAGGATTGCTGTCAAAAGGTGTTGTTTTTCTTCACGACAACGCACGACCACACACTGCAAATGTGACGAAAAACCTCCTACAGGGATTTGGCTGGGACGTGTTTGACCATCCTCCGTACAGCCCTGACCTCGCTCCTAGCGACTTTCATCTGTTCTTACATCTTAAGTCTTTCCTTGGCGGTCAACACTTTAACAATGACGACGAGCTGAAAGAAACTGTTTCCAACTGGTTGAAGACACAGGCGGCAAATTTCTATGAAGAAGGTATACAAAAACTTGTGCCACGCTATGACAAATGCCTGCAATATTTCGGCAGTTATGTGGAAAAGTAGTTTAAGAGTTGTTGAATTTTGTGCAATAAATAACTTTTCTGTAGCTGTACACAATTTACTTTTATTACCAAACGGAACTTACTTTCTGGACGTACATTGTATAAGTAACAACAAACTACACTGAGAAAATTCTAAGTGAAAGAGAAACTCAGTGAGTTTCAAACCGAGTCGAGTGGCGTTTAGAGGCAAAGAAAAGATAAAACAAGACATTATTAAAGATAATTAACGGATATTTTTATGGAAGGAAATTTCGCATCCAAACGACATTTTTTCCTTCATCATTTTCCACTTACACCGTCTACTCTCTTTCGCACAGATACAGCAAAATTAGGTTTCCGTATATTTTATTTGTTTAATATTGTTTTTATCTTCTGTTGTTTCATATTTAATGATTTCCATTCATTTTAGGTTATGAACTTGGTTTCAGGGAATCCCGGGTTAGAACTACTGCAAAAGACCGGTTTTATTTTCGAGCTGAAGTGCTAACTGGAATACACAAAAACTGTTCTACATTAATGTGATGACATAACAAGCTTTTGTAAACAGAGAAAATGCATTGAAAATAGTTTTATACTTTGGATAAAATATAGAAGTCTACAAAAGCGAATTCTTTACCATAAATAGCACTGACAGCGATTTATGTACTGTAATGTCTAAAATTTATTCACAGTGATCATGTACCGTTAGCATTAGCATTCACAGTGATCAAGCACCGTTAGCATTAACATTCACAGTGAGCACGTACCGTTAGCATCATGTAGCGTTAGGATAATGTGCCGTTAGCATTAAACACGCATTCCACGCAAGGGTTTCGCGAAATCAAAAAAATATTTAAGATAGTTTCAGGACATAAAGCTTAGGAAATGCCATTCTACAACAAAGCAGTTCTCTAAATTATGGCTCGGAAGAATTCTATAATCTTACTTATGTAAAATGCAATTTTTACCAATTATTTTTAAAAATTTAAAATTTACCTGTGAGAGAAATAATGGAAAATTGGTTGCAATGAATTCCATAATTCTTAAACTTTTAACATTTTCCAACAACAAAAAATTAGTTTAATTACTCTTTCAAAGATACGTATCAATAGGAAAAAAACTCTAATGTGCACACCACATGACTTCCTTGTACGGAATATTAAATTATACGCATTTTTTCTTGCATTTCATTTAAACTTATTTCCTCGAATTTCTTTAGAGATATATTTCCTAATTAAATTAATATATTTCTTATTTAATTAATTCAGTTCTCACTTCGCAGCAAGGTAAAAATACATAAAACCTCGAAATATTTTTATTAAAAATTGAAAAATATGGAAAAATATAAAACACGAAACACAGTTAAAACAATTAAAAAAATTTTTTTTACAATTAAAATTACAATTCCTAAGCAAAAACAAGCAATTCGGCCAGAGTGCAAGAAGGCGGTGCACAAAACTATAATTTTAATTGTTTATTTTTGGTCTCACTCGGCAGAAAGACACTGAAAGCATAGAAACTGACTTAATTTGTTGTTGAGGCTATGAAGAGTCAACATATGGGATGATTTATTAACTTAAATAATAATTCCAGAATGGATTAAGCACAATTTTGTAGAGACATTAGGTTATTTTCGAAGCAGGAGACGTGAAAAATGATCAATGCCATCGCCGGGACTCGAACCACAAACCTCTCGAATACGCTCCGAGCGTGCTGACCATTACACCTTGAAGGCATGTCAAGAAGGTGGGAGAAATACCTTATAATTTAATTCGCAATAATAAAAGAAGACGTTGTTGCGAAGCTTAGTTTCTCTAGATTTGCAACAAATCCATTATTCTGTTAAGTTTCAAATGTAAACAAATATGACTACTATGGTAAAAAAAATTAGGCTTAGTTGCACTTAAGCAACTTTTAAATTTTTGATAATTGTACAACTATAACATGCAGGTTAACTATAGGATTAAAAATCTTAACCGGAAGATAAGAACAACATAATTAAATCATTTTTAAAGCAAAAAATGCACTTTTTTACAAACTTATAAGAATAAAAAAACTGAGCTCACCGAGCCGACTAACAGAGTGGGTATATATATATGTTGTTTCAAAAGAATATAGTAAAGTTAAATTAAATTTAAATAATTCTCTTGCGCCATTGCTGCAATCCTTGTCTACACTCCAATAGAAATATGGTAAATTAATTAATTTAATTTAAAACTTACTTTTTACTTGCCTTTATTATATTATTTTAGTATTATTTAATTTAGTTTCTAGTTTATTTTTTGTACGTTAATAGTATCTGTATCTTTTTTGTTTATATGCTTATTCGTGTCGGGGAAGTTTTTTGTGGGCAAGAGTTTCTAAATTAAATTGGTTTTCTAAAAAAATGGTTTTATAAAGGGTATTGTTTTGTATTGGCTTCGATTTGTTCTTTTCTAAAAGTTCCATTCGTTTGAATTGCTTTTGGTATGTCACATCATTCGGTTTTACTTTTGGTTATGAATTTTACACTTGCCTGTATAAATGACGAAACACGAATTGAATAATTGAAGAGTTAGGTGTGAGGGCAACTTCAACCTTGATAAGTCTGTCTTCTGCCTTGCTCAACAATTATTCACTTATGCATATTTATTATTTTTAGGATTTAAAAAAAATTATTACAATTTTATATTTGTTAATAGATTTTAATACTTGCACTTGATTTACTTATGCTCTCAGAATTTAAATGATATTGTAGATTAGTTTGCATCAATAAAAATTATTTATAATTTCTTTTAAACCAATTTCTATAATTAATTTTTTACTTTAAATTGCTATTTACGAATAGAAATTTTGTTAAATTCAATTATATATATATATATATACTGCAAACGATTGAAATCAAAAAGAGAGCTGCACAATTACATATTATAACAGTCCTATATACAAATTTCAACAATCAGGCTACTCGTTTTTGAGTTATGCAAAATACATACATACGTACAGCCGCGACGAAAAAAATCTCTTCTGAATCCATTTTAAATCAGTTTTATAATTCGTTTGGAAAAAAAGAATCTTTTATTTTTGCCTAACTTAGAGATGTCAACAAAAACATAGTTAAATTGCATTCGATATCGGTTAAAACGGATATTTTTTTTGAAATGTGGTACCTGGAGTTTTTTGAGATTACAATACTTCCGTTACTTCGTACAAAGAAGTAAAAAGTGTCCAGTTTCCATTGGCAGTCTGTATTTAGCAAGACACAATAATCTGCGCCTTTTTATTAAATGAATACGCTAATTATTTAATATTACAGAGGCTGTTCGCAAATATTTTAGACGATTTTGGTAAGCGGTTATAAAACATCGTTTGCTGCAAAAGAAGTAATTGCAATTGTATTATGTTTTTAAAAGTCAAAATTATCGTCTGTAGCTTGAAAGTTTTGTTTTTATTCAAAATGGCGAATTTAATAAAGCAGTGGTACGAAGGCTACATTGTACATCTTCTACTATTGCAAAGGTACGTTGCTTAATGTTAAAAGAAAATCCCCCTAGTCAAAGGACAGTTGAAAAATCATTAAAATGCTCGGTGTGAGAAATCATTAAAATGCTCGGTGTTCACTGTAAACAAAAGAATAAACGTTGATTTAAATCTTAAGAAAGCGAAAAAACGCGATGTGCATCGTCTTCTTCCAAAGCATATCGCTCGACGCAGGACACGCTGCAGAATTCTATATGAGAAACACTTATCCAAAGAAAAATGGAAAACAAATTGTCACAATAGATGAAGCATGGGTGTATTTAAATGCTTGTAATAAAAAAAGAGCCATTTATTATCATAAAGGGAAGGGGGGAAAATTTAAGTACATGGTTCAAAGAGTCGAAAGAAAGTTTTTCTAAGGGATTCATGATGGTTGCTGGTTTTTCTTATAATGGCAATTTAAAAATAGAGAGAGTGCAAAAATATGTCAAGATTAACTCCAAATACTATCAGGAACATATTTTATTGCCAATTGTTCTGAATGAAATACCATCGCTTTATCCACAGTGCCATCCATCTGTGAGACTCCATCGGGACAAAGCTAACAGTCACACATCAAAATCCACTGTAAATTTCCTAAAAGTAATTGGAACAAAAAACTGGTATCAGGCCGTACCCTTCACTGATATCCCTACTAAATCTCCCGATGTGTCACCTATGGATTTTTGTGCTTTCGGACTTTTAAAAACTGCATTATCCAAACGTTGTCCCAAAACCCTAACAGGACTCTGGAAAGCTGTTCGGGAGGAATGGGATAAAATAGCTCTTCTGACACTTCAAAAGGCATTATTATCCTGGAAATTGCGATGTCGAAAGATAGTTTAGAATAAGGGATGTCAAATAGAACATTTAAAACACAAGAATGTTATGTAATTTAGTTTTGTGAATACAATATACATCATCTAAAAATGTGCGAACTGCCTCTGTAAAAGTTGCAGAATGACCTTCTACAACTTTGATTATTGCTTTGCGTTTATGAATTATACACCCACAGTTTAAAGCGAGCATTAAAAGTCTTAAAATGTAACAAACATGATGACATAGCAGTGCTGATAAAGTTAGTTTTTATAAGAAGATAATAAATTTTAATGTAATAAAATGTAAAACTAAATTTTTTATTGGAAATAATTGCATTTGATAAAATGCACCATTGCTTAACAATGTACAAAAATTCAATCATAAGAGTAGCTTTAGCAGCATTTGGTAAGAACCTGAGAGCATGAATGTGGTTTGCGGCATTCATTTTTCTATCTTAATCTATACGAATAGCTACGAAAAGGAATTCGGAAATCAGTATAATGTTTAAGCAGCAATGAATTCAGAAATAAGCCTTTGATACTGTGTCTGACTATAAATCAGGGGTCCGATTCATTTCGATAAAGCCATTTTCTACCAGTATTTGGAATACAGATGGAGGTAAGCTTTTCTTTGCTGAGGCATTTATTTATTTATTTTTTTACTTATCTAAACCACAGAAATAACATAATAATAATTTAGTGTTATTAATATTTAATTTTACTTAAAATGATGCATAAATTGATAGGCAAAATTCGTCTACACTTCTCAGATGTTTAACTTTAGTTTGATAAACAGAAGATATATTAGACAAAAATAAGCCAAAAAATAGCCCAAAAATCCTTATTGATTTCATGTTCAGACAATACATTCTAGAGATTTTCGTTGCCAGGTTCTAGTTGCAAGTTATACTGTTATTATACTGAAGTTAAAGCGAAACGACTGTATTTTATGTATTAACATACATTTTGCAAACGATTTACTTCATTCTGTCTACTGTTAAAAATTGTACAACTGAAGAATTTTGTTTCCATGTTATTAATGTTTATGGATTTCATGATTTAAATGCATAGATTGTTAATCTTCCAATATTTTAAAACTTTCCCTAACATTACTAAGAATAATCTGAAAATTTCTTCTAAGATAGAGCAACCTTTCTCTTATCGAAGCTCAAAACATTAGAAATAAACAGTTTAGACGAGACTGGTCGAAGCTTTCCCTCCTCAAACAAAACACGAACATTGGAAAAGAGTATTTGAAGTAAAATTAAATCTACTACTCAAGCAAACACACGAGTGACACGCGATGAATTTATGCTTTTGTGATTCATTTGACTAAAAATTGGGAGACTTTGCGAAAATAATTTACACATATATGCTGATGGCTGGATGAATGTGGGTTATAGTAAAACAAGCAAGGGCTATCTGCTAGGACAGATGCCTTTGTAGAAGACTTTTTAAAGGAAAAAAGCTCATATTTATTTTACATACGGAAAAAACCATGAAAGTTCCTAAACAGCTAGACAATAAATTTCAGATTTACAAGCTATGTGTTTCCTATATCAAAGTAAAATGTATCACACCCAAAATGTCGTGGACCCACCAGCGGCCGAGGGTAAAGTAGGTGAGTACTGAGTTGAGTGCGAGGTTCGAATCCCTCAAACGGGCTGACTGCATGGACGTTCCATGGTTTTCGCCCCTTGTGCAATGTGAATACGAGCCAGTTTTCTCCCTGAAGACAGTTTTAACGCAGATAACCCTCCCGTGTTAGTTATAATCAGTTATCATTTAACTTTTTTATATCAATAAGGTATACGGTTAGAGACAACACGCAAGCTGCATGTTTTATGTCTCTAACATTGTCTTATATGAGGTACAGGTAATTTATTTCATTCTGGATCATTTAACTATAAAACTTAAAAGGAATCACCCGAAACAGCTAAATAATGATGCAGTAGCTAAACTAGTTTTAGTTCAGTGAATATAAATAAATCCTGGATTAAAATATTTAACATGACTTTGTGAGGTTTTATTTATTTAATTCCAAAGTTCTGTCTTAAAACCCCACGAACACCAACAAGCGAATAATCGCTTAAGTGTGTGAACAGAACACGTAAGTCATAAGAGGGTTATTACCCTTTATTTTTCAGAATAATTACAATCAACTCCTACTTGGAGTATACGCAAAGCCTTAACTCGGGCTTGAACTTAAATAATAATGAATTTAAGTAAGTTTAACTAAAGCTATCTGAAAGGTATAACCGAAGCTATTAGAAATCTACTTAGTTGGCCCCTAAATATTAATTAAATCGGAGAAGCCAAGCAAGGGCCTAAGGTATGGCCGAGCGTATAGCTTAGAGAGAACGTAGCCAAAGGCAAGCGCGCGCTAGTCAAGAAATCAGACTCTCTCTCTTTAGAAGTCGGTGAAACATCGACTTAAATAGTACTCATTTGCAATTACTGTGTTTCTGAAATTACCTTCTGGCAGAAATTGTAAGCTGAAATTGGAATAAGACAGGAAATGTACAAAACTTAAAATAACTGTTAATAAACTTAGAATAAACCTTACAACTTAATAATGCTAATGATAATTCACACTATTTTTCAGTTGTTTTGATACAATATGACAATTCTGATATAAACCTTACGGTGTAAAAATAAAATTATACCATTTGCGTTCCTGAGTTACATAGTTTTTAAATGTATAATAACACACATACACACACACACACACAAAAATACAATAGTGGGACGTAAATTTACAATCTTACATGTTATTTCTTCTTATTATGTATAAAACAAAATAATAAATAAAAGAATTGTATGTCTACATAATTGAAAGTTATCAAAAAATAGTTGCAAAATCTAAAAAAATTATTATTATTTTTATTTTGATGTAAAATAATAACAAATGAAAAATTAGCCACTTTAATTTTTTTTTTTAAATTCTCAGATGCAAAAATTTACACTAGGTTAATGCTGTAGGTTTACCTTTTTTTCTAGTTCAAGCTGCAGATGAGTTTTTATATTTTTCAGGTATATAATGTAATTCATATTAAAAAAATTAATTGTTCAAACCAACAAACTTGAAGTGCTAAATATGAAGTCCATTGCCTGAACAATTAATTTGTCTCAACCGAAATACCGATGTAAATAAAAGTCGTTTTCTTAAAGTAGTAAACCTCATAACAAAAGAGAATATAACTTAGAGATTTTCACGAGAATAATAATTAAAAATGAGAGAAATTAATTCTAATGCCAAAAACTAGCTTCTTGAAACCTCTCTTGATCAAATGATTCGAGATAAAGAGATAAAGAGCAATTTCTTTCACACCAATTTTATCTGAAGGTAAATTTTTGAATTGCAGAAAATAAGACAATTTGATAAAAGACATTTATGAACTGCAAAACATCTGTGATAAGATTTAACTAGAATTAAACCAAAGTATTTATTATACTTAAAGAACTATAAAATCCTATGGATTTGAATAACTGCTAGATGAAGTTACTTAGAAGAGACAATAAAGTCTTTTATATAAGAAGTTTTTCTTAAATTTCTTACTGAAATGCAACTTTTAAGCGAATAAAAGGTAGTTTAGGAAAAAAAGGCTTGTTAAAATAACTTCAGCATTATCAATTCAAAATTGGAAGCCAAATAGATTGAACGGAATCAAATTTGAAATACTGCTTGCCTATTTTCTTGTATGTACTGAAACTAATTTAAGCATTCTTCCTTCTTTCTAAAATTACCCAATAAAGAAATCATCTTTCTCGTCTCCCTCTCAAAAGAACATAAGTATTAAGATAAAACATAATAAGGAATCTTAGAATCTCATAGACATAACATAAAGAATCAGGAAAAAATCTTTTCAAGTAATGTAGTTCATTTGTTTAATCCAGAAGCGCTCATATCGTATCTTCTTTCGTTTAATGTTTTATTTTTTTAAAAAAATTACCACACGAAGATATTTACTTTTCGCATACATTAACTCCTGCAGCAGATAATCACTTGTGAATGTAATTGACTTGCCACAGGAGTCTTAGATTTTGCAATATTTTTAGTTTAAATAGAATGTATGATTTAGCAAATAATTTGGGTATATCAAAGCAAGACATTTTTCAAAGGTCACTGTAATGTGGCTTATTTTATACAAATAATCCCTTTCATTAAAAATAACAGAATAAATATTTCAGCTGTAGACTTATGTTTCTGAAAAATAAATTTAATATAAAAAAAATATTTCAGATTACCTCCAAGAAAATTCTTTCTTCGAATTTTGGGATTGCAGATGCCTTGAATAACTAACTCTATTTCTCAAACGATATTATTGACGAATTAGTAATATGAATGAAATGAAAATCATAGTAATTCTTAACGCTGAATTACATATATTGCAAACAGTAGAAAAAGAAGTTAAATTACAGCAGTTTAATATTTTAATATTAAGGAAACTGGATGTTCCTAATTAAAACTGCGAAAATCTTAAAGGGATTTACTTGAAACAATTAGAGGGGAATATAAAATTATTATTTCTAACGTAAAAATATTTTATTTGTAACTGTGACTGTACTTTAAATAATAAAAAATACAGTAAAGATAAAAAAGTATGAATTTTAATGTACTTTAAATAACGTTCTGCACTTTAAAATTATGTATATTAATGTTAATTAATGTTATGTATATTAATGCTAATTAAATTATGTATATTAATTAATTAATACTTCAAAGTAATTGTTTACATTGAAATTTAAGGAGACACGAAGGATTCAGAGAGTGTTTTAATTTACCATTTCATCATAAAAACTGTAATAATAAGACTTTAAAGCGGAACGTTTCCAAATAATTGTTTTAATTAATTAATGAAAATGATAGAATTACTTAAATGTAAAAAAAAATTCCTGGGTTTTCGTAGACATATAACAATCTCATGCAATAATGTGTTTCAATTATTTTATTTATTCAATTTTTGAAATTAAGTTTCAAAGTGAAAAACGTTTCTGAAAAGTACTTACAGTACAATTTTAATAAATGTAAATATAAAAGAAAACTATATTAAGAATACTTTAATAATTCTAAAGAGGATGCTTGGATTTTAAATCATACAATTAAAAATTATACGAAGATTGAGCAAATTTTAAATAGTAAAAATAACTCATTTTGTTTGGTTGGTTACAGAAATAGAAGGCTAAAGAACGTTTGCGCAAAATAATCTGTTACTGAAAGCATTAAATTAGGATTTATTAATTTTAATTCAGAATAAATAAATAAATTCTAAAGTTAAAAAGACTTTCATAAACTTTTCTTCTTAGATACGGTAATTAAAACAGCAGATTTCTATATTTCTTCTTCAAAAGTATGTTCAGATGAAAGTAATAAAAATAAAAATCTGAAAGCTTTCAGAATTTATATTACCCCCCCCCCAAAGGGGCATTTTCTTCGTTTTCTTCATATGCACATTTAGAGAGCATTTGGGATAATGTTTCTTTGGGCTAAACAGCCTATCTTTAGAAATTTAATAGATAGTCTCGCGCGCTGGAGATAAAAAATGTTTTTTCTAGGACAGTGTTGCCATTGCTCACTTTGAAATAATTGAATTTGTTAATAAAAAAGTCGTTAAAGTTTCACAAAATATGAAATAAACAATAAAACAAATTCGAAATTCAAAATTTGACGGCTGCAGGTACCGTTGTTTTTTCAAATAAGAAAAACATGTGTACGTTCATGCAAATTCTTCATTACTTAATTTCTTTAAATTAAATAGAGGGAGATAATATTTGGTGGCAACAATTCGAAAAGGGATTGAAACTTTTATAGTGATTCAACGCAAAATACAGTTCTGAGGTTAATAGACCTTCTGGGCTAACGCTCCTTAGGGCTAAAAAAATAATGTTAGAACATTAACATATAAGTAGCACAGAAAATTCGCATCATATAAAGCATGAACACATGATCAGGGAGTGTTTGTTGAATAAAAATGTTTGCATCTCTACCGAAATTAAAAGAAAAAAATTTAGTGAGATAGTCAACAATGACAAATTTAGATTTGAAGGACCAAAAAAAAATATGGAATAAAATTCTTTCTTCAAAAACAGTAACCAGTTTTTAGCTAAGAGGCCTAAAGCTTTATATTATTTGTTAAGAACGTATGAAAATAACTTTTAAATAGGATGGTTACAGAAATTTTAAATTAAATATAATCTTTTTAACATGAAGAAAATTAAATATGTAAAATTTATTCAAAAAATTATGCAAATCTTATTAGAATATGCGGACCAGATATTCTAACGTAACGTAAATATTAAGGTATGTTTCTTAATAGTACCGTAATCGTGAATTTCTTTTCTCTTATTTCGGAAACTGAAAAGAAAATCTTCGCGTAAAGTATTAAAATCTGTTCGTTTGTAAAGGAAATAATACTAAATACAGTCATTATGATAAGAGGTATTTGATTAAAAGCAATTTGAAACTGAGAACAAGAAAAATAAAATCATCGTCTACACGAGTTTATGCTACTACAGAAGCTGTTCGCACATTTTTTAGACGATTTTGGTAAGCGATAATAAAACATCGTTTGCTGCAAAAGAAGTAATTGCAATTGTACTATGTTTTAAAAGTCAAAATTATCGTCTGTGGCTTTTTTTTTATTCAAAATGGCGAATTTAACTAAGCAGTGGTTCGAAGGCTACATTTACGCTCTTTCCGAAGAGAAATAGGCATACTCCGTTATCCAAAAAACGATGTGAGAGTCATAGTTTTGTGATATCTAAAGCGTCGATAGGTAATATCATCAACAAGAAAGGAAAAAAACGTCAAATTGGAGCCTTAAGTGGGACAAAAATTCCAAACAAGTATCCGAGGAAAAAACGGACATCTTCGACTATTGCAAAGGTATGTTGTTTAATGTTAAAAGAAAATCCCCCTAGTCAAAGGACAGTTGAAAAATCATTAAAATGCTCGGTGTCGACTGTAAACAAAATGATAAACGTCGATTTAAATCTTAAGAAAGCGAAAAAACGCAATGTGCATCATCTTCTTCCAAAGCACATCGCTCGACGCGGGACACGCTGCAGAATTCTATATGAGAAACACTTATCCAAAGAAAAATGGAAAACAATTGTCACAATAGATGAAACATGGGTGCATTTAAATGATTGTAACAAAAAAGAGCCATTTATTATCATAAAAGGGGAGAAAAAAATTTAAATACATGGTTCAAAGAATCGAAAGAAAGTTTTTCTAAGGGATTCATGATCGTTGCTGGTTTCTTTTATAATGGCAATTTAAAAATAAAGAGAGTGCAAAAATATGTCAAGATTAACTCCAAATACTATCAGGAACATATTTTATTGCCAATTGTTCTGAATGAAATACCATCGTTTTACCCACAGTGCCATCCACCTGTGAGACTCCATCGGGACAAAGCTAGCAGTCACACATCAAAATCCACTGTAAATTTCCTAAAAGAAATGGAACAAAAAACTGGTATCAAGGCCATACCCTTCACTGATATCCCTTCTAAATCTCCCGATGTGTCACCTATGGGTATTTGCGCTTTTGGACTTTTAAAAACTGCATTATCCAACGTTGTCCCAAAACCCTAACAGGAGTCTGGAAAGCTGTTCGGGACTAATGGGATAAAATAGCTCTTCTGACACTTCAAAAGGCATTATTATCCTGGAAATTGCGGTGTCGAAAGATAGTTCAGAATAAGGGATGTCAAACAGAACATTTAAAACACAAGAATTTTATGTAATTTAGTTTTGTGAATACAATATACATCGTCTAAAAAATGTGCGAACAGCCTCTGTACTTTAAAAGACAAAGAACCCAATCCTTGGTATTTAAAGCCTTTTAATTATAATTTGCTAGAGAATACTAACTCATGCTGAGTACATTTATCCCAAAATGAGAAGAAGTAAGGTTGGTTATATTAAGGAATAATTTGCAGCAGGATAAATAAAAACCAATATTTTCGAATAATTATGCGTGGGAGCTGAATTGAGATTAGAGTATATTTTGCACACTCGAAGTTGCGTGGGAAAACAGTATGTTGAAACAACACCTACGCGTAAATCTAATGAAATAAATTAAAGAAATAAAAGTAATAATTAATTAAAGAAAATTATTTTGCACTTAAGTTAAAGAATAAAATATGAAATTTATCGTTTGAAAATTACCATTTTAAATAAATTTTAAATAATAAATTTTCTATTTCATGTTTTTTAGTGTCTATCTTTAATCATAAGGTAATCAACCTCATTCAGAACGCCGATTTTGGCATTTTTTTTTATTTCATGTTTTTAAAGGCCATGCTTCTTAGCTTTCAAAAACAACTTTTCATTTCTTGATGTGTTTATTGGAATTGAAGATATACTAATTTCGCTGACAAATCGGAAGTACTTGTTGCAACAGCGGAAGAGAAAGTTTAAACTACATTGAATTTAAATTAAAAATTCAATTTTCGCTCTTTTTACGTTACTTATTAACCAATAATTTTAAAGATTTCAATTAGTTTGGAAAATCTGGCAAACTATTTTTTAGTACAAATTTCCTTTTGGCATTTTGCGTAGAAAACTATAA
This sequence comes from Stegodyphus mimosarum, assembly GCA_000611955.2. Taxonomy (NCBI): domain Eukaryota; kingdom Metazoa; phylum Arthropoda; class Arachnida; order Araneae; family Eresidae; genus Stegodyphus; species Stegodyphus mimosarum. The sequence continues at coordinate 21,099 of KK114452.1, forward strand.
ACGGCGAATCACTTTTCAAATTGTTACCACCAAATATTATCGCATTATATTACATTTAAAGAAATTAAATAATGAAGAATCCGCATGAATGTATGTATGTTTCTCTCATTGTGATAAAAGGACGGTACCTAGAGCCATCAAAATTTGAACAACGTAATCTTCCATAGAATACGGACACGTGGAAGCCCTAATTTGAAATTTGTTTTATTATAGATTTTACATTTTATAACAGTTCAACGAATTTTTGATTAAAAAACAAAACGATTCAAAAGCGAGCAGTGGCAACACTGTATGCAATCATCTATTGTAATGTAATTTCTTTACCTAATTTTAATTCTCACTTTCTTCTCTTTTTGCAGATGTATAAATTCTGGGACAAGTTGTTCTTGTGCGAAAACTGACAAGATATTGGTGCTTTGCCATAAATGAGAGAACGTCCATCATACATCTCCAATGCTTTTTACCTCAGCAGTGGCGTTTGAAATCTTAAATCTGTTACATTTACAGTTTATCTTTTAAAATTCGGTAAGACACTATTCTGTTAGAGCGGCTTCAATTAAAATGAAGAAAGAATGAGAAGAAAACAATGAAGAAAGAAGAAAACAATGCTACAGCAACACGCCAAATATCGTGGCTCGAGATTTCCAGTTTTTGTTTGAAATATCATAACACGTCATTTTTTTGCCATATTTTGTACTACGATGGACTGCATAGTTTGGAAATTACCTAACGACGAAGAGGATGTCATAAGATTCCTTCAGGACAAAGGAATAATTCATAGAAATTGATTTTGTTCCCAAATCATTCGGCGAAGTTAACGTTTGACTCAAACAAAACTCCTATATGGCGTTGCTACGTATGTTCTTGCTATAAAAAAAGATTGAGAACCCCAACATAGTTTGAAGGCTCGCGTCTTTCTTTTCTCAGTACTCTTCGTTTTCTCTATCTCTAGTGTCAGGAATTGAAATCGACTGAATTTTGCCAACTTTAGTTAGAAATCAGCCATAGCATAACAGTAGATTGGAATGACTACTTGATGGAGGCAAGTGCAAATAGTTTGATGCCTCGGAAAAAAATAAAATCAGTAGAGCCAATAAAATAGTAGAAATAAACGAGAGTCTTTTTACAAAAAGGAAAAACAACATTGGATATATTCTTCCGGATAATGGGTATTCGGAAGTTTATGCCGTGAAAGGAAAGAATATTTTCTAGTCGCTGTTCCCGATCGTTGTGCTACAACACTGATGAATGCCATTCAGAAAAACATCGCGGATGGCAGTATAATATTTTCAGACTGCTGGAAAGGATATAAGAAAGAGAAATTAAGAAATACTGAACATTTCAGCGGGGCAGTGCTAAGTGGAGAAATAAATTTCAGCGGGACACTGCTCGCCACCATTTAGAGTCATATTCAATATAATTTATGTGGTACGGTTCTATTCAAAAATTGAAATTTTTTCTATAATATTGAATGATATTTGTAATTTTATGCCACTTGTTTAGATTGAATTTCCTTTTGTTTTATTATTTTTTATTTATGTGTAGAATATTCCTTTTCTTTGTTATTTTTGATTTATGTGTAGAATACTCTAGATTAAAAAATTAAAAAGAAAAATTTATTTTCTTTAAGAATTATGAAATTAAAAAAAATACTTTTAACAGAAGTAATTTTTTTAGTCTTTTGCACTCTATTATTATTTCATAATTTTATGTTTAGAAGCAATTAGTGGCCAAAAAAAAGTGGCGCATTTTTAGCTGACGCCGCTGTAACGGAATAGTACTCCGGGTAATCATGTACCACAAGAGAAATTTTATTTCTACCATGTTTCCATAATTTTCAATATCCAGTGATTGCCAAATTTATTGTGAATTATATCGCTTATTTATACATAAAAATCTAATGAATCTTTATGATAAAAATTCCCGAATTATAAGTTTAAAATACTCTTAATAAATATATCTTTTTTTCTAATATTATATCTTACCGAATTGTCGTGATCACCTTCGAAATAAAATGTCTGTAAAAATATTTTATAAATTTTCTTCAAAACTTTTTATAAAACAAAAGGAAAAATAAAATAACACGAACTTTTTGAAACCAAAGTTTTTTTATCTTAATTTTGGAACTCATTAAAATTTGAAACTTCTTAATTTAAGAAAATTAATTAAAATTTCAAACTTCTCAATTCTTATGTTGATTTTGGAAACATTCAATCTTAATTTTAGAGATTATCAATTTCTGAAGTTTCTCAGCAATAACCGTTTGCGTGTGCACTTGATATAGTTATCTGATATCGTAATAGCACGCTTATTAGAAGTCTTAGAAGGACTATGTGAGAAGCTATGACAAGCACAAAGAATTTGGGAGTTTCGGGTGAGAAATTTAAAAGCGTTTGAGAAATAGTTGGTTATATTTATCCTGTTGGAAAATAATTATGCTTTCTTAGCCAAAAACTTAATTATACATTTTTATTAAAGTGTTTGCTGTCTTAAGATTCTCAAAGTATAGAATAGAAACCTAATAATATACTTCATTTTAAAAATAAAAACGAAGTTTACGTAGAATTTGTTATGAAATGCTCTTTCTTAATTCTGTCTATTTCCGACATTCACGAGTGTTTAGTTGCTGAAAGGTATGATTTGTTCTTAATTTACTATGTGCACAGAAATAAATAAAGCTTCTAGATGGCCCCATTTCATGACTTTTCTAAATTATTCCTTTTTATTGGATGTCTTTTGAATAGGAAATGGTTAAACCATTACAAAATACGATATGTGATAAAAAATGGGCTGCGAAAATTTACGAATTCCTAATTACGAAGTTCATTGAAATAATTCGTTGAACTAGAAGCTTATTAACTATATCGCCTAAACATTCAAGTCATTTAGCGGAAAGAAATGGTGCAATAAAAAGATGTTGTGACTACAGAACGGCCAAACAAGTAAACAGCATAGAATACTAAAACATTCTCAGCATTAAGTTTCGTAAAAGATTGTATAATTTACTTCCAGAAAAGTAAACATAAAACGTCTGGTTTGTTATGATGGCTGGTGAACTAGCTAACCAGTTTCAAATAAAAACCGATGTGATTTTAAGTATTAAGCATTTTTTCAGACAGATGAAGTTAATTATCAATGGATATAATTCGGGATGGTTTACAAGTGTCAGACTACTTAGCTTGCATTATAATTGAATTCCATAGGGTAAGCACAGAAACAGAACAAGTTTCCAAAGTGCATAACTTTAATATTAAAAGGAATATCCAGCCCAAGTTTTCCCCATAGATGCATAAGCTCAAAAGCTTTTGGTGTTATTGATTTGAATAACAAAATATTCGATGTACGACACCTGCTATGATGGAAGCATTGATGCAGTAATCGAGCTTCAACCATTCCTTGAAAAGCGAGTCCAGTGTAACGGAACCGGTAGGAGCATTGAAGATAATTCAGTGTTGCGGGTTGCGAAGGTACATATACATCCTTCACAAACCCTCACAGGAAAAAGAAGAAGATTTTAAATAGTATGGCCCACTGATTTTGGTGGGTGGCCACTTACAAGCAGCTTGCCCACTGATTTTGGTGGGTGGCCACTTACAAGCAGCTTGCCCACTGATTTTGGTGGGTGGCCACTTACAAGCAGCTTGATCACAGACTCCAGCACGGCCTGCCCATCGTTTTGTCGGATTCCTTCTTTAAAAACTTGAGCACAGCATGACGCCAGTATGCGTATTAGAAACCTTGCTTGTTTTTGGAAAATGTAACACACATTAGCATTTTTGTTATAAGGTGACTATCATTTCTAATGTCACGGCCTTCTAGCGAGAATTATACCTAACGATTCTCAAAAAGAAAGAAAAGAATTTTGAATTAATTGAATCACAGAAGGACTCGAAATTGCTAAAAAATGTTGGCAATGTTTCATAACACGAATTATGGTAACTGAATCTCTGTAATGTTTATGGAATTTTAAATTGTTAATGCTTATATTCAGTGTTTCCTCCTTTGTTTGAATTGCCTACAGTGCCGATCAAAAAACACAATTATAGACCTGACAGCTTAATTGGCATGACTTATTTAATTAAATAATTATACTTAAAATAATTTTAAGTATCCCTTTGAATTAGGAAATATATTAGGCAATTTTACGCAGTTAAAGCGTTTCTGAAAAGTTGCTACTGAGTGCCCAGTTTTATATTATCATAACATGTTCTTATTTTTTGATGTACAGGTAGCAAATTCAGGTAATTTATTAATATAATGTCAGTTTATTTCCTATAACCATAACATTTACCACATAATTTACCATAATATTTTGTTCTAGAATAAACACTGCGAACCGTATTTTTATGAACCATATTTTCTATGCATTTTTGTAGCCTTTATAGGCAAAAGCATACTGAATGGAGCAGACATTTAGCATCATAAGGTGCTTAAGTGAAGATCGAGCAACATTCATATGATGTTCCGGGAATAGTAGAAAACTACTTCAACTATCAGCAAGGGTAAAAAGTTGCATATATAGGCCTGAGTTACGCAAGAACGAAAAGGGCATATACCCTGGGTATCCTCTTTTAAGGTTGCTCTAAAATCCTGTATTGTACTTGGAATATGTACAATTTTATGTATTTCATGCAGTTAAAAGTTTCAAAAACATAAAATTAGAATCAGAAGCAAAATTCTAAACCTTGTATTTTATATTTCGATGTATTCAACTTTAAAATTCAGATACCCTGAGCCTTTGTCTTCAACATTCGTCGACTGTTTGCATAATATTTAATCCAGAGATGGCAAGTTCCATTGCAAAGAAAAAAAATTCTGAAAGTTTTCAGATTTTAAATTACTTCCAAAGGAGCGTTTTTTTTTAGATTTTGTGTGCTGCCGTTATTTATTAAATATTATGTCCTCACTTAAACCATAAAATTCATTTCAAGAGCAATACCGCAAAATAATTTTAAATTGAGCATATCTTTAGAGTTTCCGATACACAGTCTCACGCGCTGGAGATGAAAATATTTTTTCTATGCAACGTTGCCATTGCTCACTTCGAAACCCTCGAGTTTGTTAATCAAAAATTCGTTATAAAGTTTTACAAAATATGAAATCGATAATAAAACAAATTCCAAATTTCAAATTTGGGCTTCCAGATGCCCATATTTGCAGTAGGATTACGTTCTTCGAAACTGGATAGCTCTAGGTACCGTTGTTTTATTACAATGAGAGAAACAGGCATACATTTATGCAGATTCTTCATTATTTAATTCAATTCAATTTTCTTCAACTATAACACAGGGTGAAAATATTTGGTGGCAACAATTTGAAAAAAGAAACGGGCATTCAGAGTTATTCAATACAAAATCGCAAAACGAAAACAATAGTTCTTCAGGGACAAAGCCCCTTTGGACTAAAAAGAGAAAACCGACTGATAAGTTGTTTCTTCCACAACCAAACAGATGGAATGTTTCGGCAGTGAATTTTATTCGTATAACAGAGTATTAAAATGATTGAAAATTAGTTACATTAATATGGTTTTATATGTGTAGTTATTTATTTTCTTTTGCAATTAAAATAAATTAATGAGAATTCTTTAAATTTTTCTCTTTTTTAGCGTCCTTCTGGAAAAATATAATTCTGGTTTGAGATATATATGTTTCATACAATAGGCAACAAACAAAAACGTGCAATAGGCAGGAAAAACGTGAAATATACTTTCTCTTAATAACTCTAAATGAAATTATTTTGAATCTCATGAAATGCATTATACAATTCGCATCACTGATATATACTGCATTGGAAAAGAATTAGAAAGAAGGCTTTCATACGAACGTTTTCCTTGGATTTCTATTTGTGTCAATCAGCAACTAAAGGATCATTTCACATCCTAATGATAGAAAAGAATAGAGAGAAAGGTCTCAGAGTTTGCGAAAATTTTTAAACATTACACAGGCAGGTGCAATAAAACCAGAGCAAGAGAATGGAAATTCTTCTAAATTTTGTTCGCAAAATGAAAGGTACATTGCGACAAAATAATTTCACTTTATAGATAAAATATGTTTATGTTTCCAAAACGTTAAAAGTATGTAAAACTAATGGTAAAATTTTGAAAACCTTAGTATTTATGTATGGAAATGCAAGAGAATATAGATTTTATGTTACACAGATAACCTCAGAATATTACATTTATATACAAATTAAGCTTGGTAATGCAAGAAATTTACAAAATTACACAGAAATTTTCATAATGAGAGAAAAAATTAAGTTTATTCAGCTCAGAAAATTTGTATACGTGTTCACTGATCTCTAATACGGACTCTAAAACGGTCCAGTTTGACTTTGATAACGCCAGATAAAAAACTACCCATTGAAATTCTGTTCAAAAATACATTTTCTATAAATGATCATGATTTTTAAATAAATCACATAAAAAGCATAGAAATAGTAAACTAATTTAGATCATGTATTTAAAATGTTTCTTTGAATAAAATACCTAGAATGCCTGAAGGTAATTAAATAAGTCATTATTTAGTTTTAATAGTAAACTGACTTAAATTGTCCCAAGTGCAACTATTTTTATTCATAAACTCTATACGCATTATAGTAACTTCTTAGAATTTAAATAAATAACAAAACGTGATCATTATTATTAAATAATGAGTATACAAAACATAATATAGACTTTGAAAGTACTACTATAACACACATCGAAAGAATACTTTTGAAGTAAATTTTTACATCAGCCTAGATCGTAATCTGCACTGCAGTCTCCAGTGTTTCTTGTTGACAAAAAGACACCATTTTCAACGATGGTATGAATTTAAATACAGTTAAAATTAGCGCAACGTATAGTTAAACAAAGAAATAGTTTCCGCAAGTACGGTTTGTCATTAAATATATCTCTTATGTACAAGACTTTTAAATTTATGGCATACAATAACCTGTAACAACACTGTATTGTAAAAGTCTCAGTCTAATGTCTCGTTTCAACCACAGGAATTGCACCTTGTCAGATGCATGAGATGGTATGATTGTCTTTAGAAGTTGGCAATTCGGTTATGTCGTCACCTCGTACAAGGCAAAGAATAGGAACAAAAGTATCCATGTGAATCGGTTTCCTGGTTGTCCACTCGTTTCTGAAACAAAAAATAACATTTTAGAAAAAAAAAATTGAAAAACAAATATTTCACTTGGAGCAGTTTTGAATCTTGAGTTTGAACTTTAAAATACCTGGAATGAAAGAGCGTTTAAAGTTTACATTATAACCCCCGAAAAAAAAAACTCCCTTAAAGTGTTTAGATTTTAACAGTCGCCCAAAAGGGTTGTTTTTAAGTTTAGCTTGGTTTATCAGTAGAAATTATCAATAGAAATGGCTCAGGTGAAATAGTGAAACGTTTCGTAGGGTACTAGATATATGTTACTGTGAAAGACCGAAATTGGCTAATGTCAACTTTCACCGGAGTATGTCAACATTCACCAAATACGCATGCGCATGCGTCAGAAAGCGCTAGTAGCAAAAATGACGACTAGTGAACAGAAAGCTTTTTTGTGTTCTGCAGTTTGCAAAGACCGAATCTGTAGTTACCGTTCAACGTGCGTTCCGGATTAAGCTCGGATGTGATCCCCCAAGTGATAATAACATCCGTAGTGATAATAACATTATCAGTTTGAAAATACCGGGTGCCTTTGCAAAGTGAAGAGTGCGGGACACCAAGGGTTAGTGAAGAGAGCGTTGAGCGAGTGAGAGAAAGAGAGTTTCACGAGTGGCTCGAAGAAATCAGTTCGGAAGGCTAGTCGTGAATTAGCAGTTGGGTGACGACTGTTTGGAAAGTTTTACGGAAACGGCTTACAACTACGCCCTTATCGTAGTACAGACTCTAAATCCTACAGACCGTGGTTTAATGGTTTATGGATAATGTTTTTTCCGTGCCAGCTTTGCCCATGAAATGCTGTTGCACGACGATATTCTGGATCATGTTGCAGTTATGAATCGACATTTCATCTCAGTGGACATGTGAACACTCATAATGTGCCTATCTGGGGCTCAGAAAATCCTCACGCAATTACACCACAAAAACTAATCAACTTTTGGGAAGAACTTTTGGGAAGAACAGTTACTTGATGTGTGCCGTGTGATGAAAGGTGCTCACATTGAACACTTGTAGACTTGTAAGTATAACTGTTTGAGCTGCTCTTTTATTTCATGTATTAATTATAATTTTAAGGTTTACGTAAGAAATACTACAAAACGTTAAAAACTCGATATTCATTTAGAAGCACCCTGCATTTTACTCTTTGATTCCATTGTAACAGACGCTAGTTCGAGCTGGTGACAAAAGCTTTCCAACAGGCAGATAGGAGTTTTACTGTAATGTGTTGCCAACTAGTGGCTGCAGGAAACATGAAACGGAGAGATTCAAATATCCTTGAAGTCGATGATGTAGATGTACACAGCAAAGGGGAAATGGAATAAGAATACAACTGAAGTGCAAAACAGTTTAGATACTAAAAAGAAGATTATGATATACACAAATACATATATACAGGTGCAATCACAGTGCAGGTTAATATGCAGCATTATGATGAATAGTGCATAGTCGTTTAAAGGCATTTTTAATAGTAGGGATCTTAGTCAGCTATCTGAGAAATATGGGCATAATTAGAGTTCATAATTTTGTTGAAGAAATTATAAGAACTTGCAAGACTATAATCTTGTGCTCTAACATGGGAATGTTTTATATCTTCAGCATATGTGAAAAGCTAAAACGTATATAATGCAATTATATAAAAATATCTAATGTGTTTAATTAGATCTATCATGAATTAAATGCATCTTTATTTAAATCAATCAGATTAAGAACAAAAAAAAATAATATTCTTAAGAACTGCCTTTATTGCTTTCAAGCAGCTTAGTTTGTTTAGGAATAATAAACCCATTAAAATTGAAAGATAAATAACTTACATTTGGCTGAATGGCAACAGACTCCAATTAAAAGCGAAACAACGGACTTACTGTAGAATTACTACTACTAAATTAAAATGAATCAACACAAAATCATGTTTTGATACCAATGGCTCATTCTGTGCTAAAAAATTACATTTTTATTCTTCCGAGAAGTATATTATCAGATTTGTTTTAAATGCCAAGAACCATTCTAAAAAACCATATAAATCTTAAAAATAGCTTTTAAAAAATACAAAAAATTTCATTACTATATACTAGTTTTTATTCTTTTCTTCAAACGTTTCATAAAAAGTACTATCAAATACGTAAAAACTTAAATTTACAGTTAAGGAACTATCACAGAAAAGCCCGATTAGAAGAAAAGAATTACACAGAAAACTTTTAAAAAGAATTTTCCTTTTAAATTAATTTTTCATTAAAAAAGATATCATCTTTGCAATGAAATGCACATATTTAACAAGAAATTAAAAATTCTTAAAAAACTTTGACTGTTCCTAAATTTAGATGCAATAATATGTAATTTAGATGCTATATTTAAATCAGTGGAAACGTTTTAGCCCAAAGCAGCGAAGGAGCTTAGAAGGGCTATTAGTCTCAAAACGGGATTTTGCGTTGAATGAATATAAAAATCTGAATCACTTTTTACATTGTTGCCACCAAATATTATCGCCCTGTATTAAAAAAATTAAATAATGAAGAATTTGCCAGAAAGTGTGCCTGTTTATCGCATTGGGAAAAAACAACGGTATCTAGAGCCATCAAATTTTGAATAACGCAGTCCTCCACCCGAATAGGGACACCTGGAAGCTCGAATTTTGAATATCGAATTTGTTTTATTGCGTATTTTGTAAAACTTTAGCGAATTTTTGATTAACAAACGCAATGATTTCAAAGCGAACAATGGCAACACTGTACGGGGAAAACATTTTTGCCTCCAACGCGCGAGAATGTCAATCAGAAATTCAAAACGTAAGTTGTTTTTAAATATTTCCTTGTGTATTTCAAATTTTATAAGACTTTAAGTCTAATTAACAAACTCAACGATTTCAAAACGAGCAATGGCAACACTGTACGGAAAAAAGCATTTTTACCTGCAGCGTGAGAGGAATGTAGATATCTGTTTCTTTATCAGAAATGTTTCTTTATCAGAAATTCTAAAGATAGGTTGTTTTTAAATATTTTTAGTTCAATGTAACACTAGCCCAAATGTTCTCGAAGCGTGTATGTGTATGCAAATTAAAAAGCGTCTTTTAAGGAGTAATATAAAATCTGAAAGCCTTTAGGATTTTAGCCCAAAGGGCGTCAACCCAGAAGACTTATTAATTTCGCTTTGGCATTGCGTTGATACACTTTTTGCGCTGATTCACTTTTCAAAATGTTGCTAACAAATATTTCAGCCCTTTATTATATTTAAAGAAATTAAATAATGAAGAATCTGGATAAATGTATGTATGTTTCTCGCACTGTGATAAAACAACGGTACCTAGAGCCATCAAAGTTTGAATAACATAATCCTCCACAGAATATGGGCATCTGGAAGCCTTAATTTGGAATTTGTTTTATTATTTATTTCATATTTTGTGAGACATTAAAGAATTTTTCATTAACAAACTTAAAAAAAAACATTTCTGTCTCCAGCGCGCGAGACTGTGTATTGGAAATTCTAAAGATGGGCTCATTTTAAATTATTTTGTGATATTGCTGTTGAATTGAATTTAATGGTTTAAGTGCGAAGAACATAATATTTAATAAATAAAGGTAACACACAAAACGCTACAAAAACGCCCCATTGGGTGTAATGTAAGATCTAAAACATTTCAGATTTTCTTTTTTTTTTGCAGCACAAAGGGGCTTTGTGTCTGAAGGAATATTGTTTTCGTTTCGGCATTTTGCGTCAGAAACATTAAATGCCGGTTCACTTTTCAGACTGTTGCCACCAAAAATATTGCAGGCTTGTATCATATTTAAAGAAATTAAATAATGAAGAATGTGCATAAATGTATGCATGTTTCTCGCATTGTGTTAAAGGACGGTACCTAGAGCCATCCAGTTTTGAATGACGTAATCCTACCACGAATATGGGCATCTGGAAGCCCAAATTTGAAATTTGTTTTATTATCGATTTTATATTTTGCAAAACGTTAACGAATTTTTGATTAACAAACTTAAGCATTTCAAAGCGAGCCATGGCAACATTGTACAGAAAATACACTTTTATCTCCAGCGCGTGAGACTGTGCATAGGAAATTCTAAAGATATGCTCAGTTTGAAATGATTTTGCTCTTGAACTGAATTTTATGGTTTAGGTGCGAAGAGCATAATATTTAATAAATAAAGGTAACACACAAAACTTTAAAAAACTCCTTTTGGGCGTAATGTAAAATCTGAAAGCTTTCATATTTATTTTATTTTATTATTATTATTGTTTTTTATTACATTCATTGATTTGTTAGCCCAAAAAGGCACAAAACACGATTTTGCATTGTTTCACTTAAATGTGTTGTCTCACCTTTCATAGAGTCTGTCACCATTCGGCAACACGTAAGATACTATTCTTTCATATTTAAGCTCTGTGTTATTAATTAACAAACTAAACTATTTAAAAGCAATAGATGCAGTTCTTTAGAATATTATTTTTCGACTGTTTAATTTGTTTGATTTAAATAAAAATGCATTTAATTCATGATATATCTAATCAAAGACATTAAATATTTTTACAGAATTACATTACATATTTTTTTCACTTTTTTAAAATACAACGTATATATAATTTCCCATGTTATTTTGTTGGAACGATAACAGTTAAACGTATTTTTCTTCAAATTGTTGAGCCGACCTTCATGGCAACTACTCCGGTAAAAGAAAAAGAAAGAAGGAAACAGTTATTGATTCGAGCGTTTTGGCAACAGAGGGAAACTAGACGAAAACCGTAGAACTAGCATTTTTACTTAGAACTTTAACTTGAACGCAATTTTTTTGGAGTTTTTGAATGGGCTTTAATCGGATATTTTTGTTTAAATGATTATAATTTTTAAAGTAAAAACGTAAATAATATTGTGTCAATATAAAACTAAGAAAGACTAAGTCGTCTGCTGATTATTTCCACGTTATGAATGATTCACAAAAGAAGAGTTAAGTTTTTTTCTAGCAGATATTCTTAATGTAATTCAAGCATCAAGAAAATCATCAAAGGGGTAAGTCTTGAAATTTATTGAGCCCTTATATTAATAGATTTGACAGTAATTGGAGTATATACTAGCTTTATTTAAAAGAAGCGCAATAAGTCTAAATACATATTCATCTATTATCCTATAACATGTTTTGCTATACCACCTGGTCCATCTTTATCTATTATTTCTACTGATAAACCATGTTAAAATTTAAAAGATCCCCTTTGGACGATTATTAAAATCTGAATTCTTTCAGATTTTTTTTAAAAATTTAATATAATTTCCATTACATCAATATAAACGGTTATTATGATTTAGATCTTGACTGAGTTTTAAATCTTGAACCTGAGTGTTACTTTCCCTTTCTTCACCACAAGTGGTCGTTGATTTTGTAAGCACGAGTCGTTCTAGTCAGTGTGTTTAAGTCCTGACTTAATAAAAAAGGTTTTTTTAAGCCTTCTTAAGACTTTCCAGTTCTTTTCAGACGCAGCGATAATTCTCTTTGAATCTATTAGGAGTTCGGAGTTAGTTTAATTTGCCAAAGAACGCCAAACTCTATAAAACTTAATATTGCAATTTTGATTCATTAAACTTAGATTTTAAATGCTCCAGTTTTTTATTTTATAAATTGGTTAAATATTTCATAAAATACGATAATCATTTTTTAATTGCTGTTCTTATTAAATTGAATATTTTGAATTAATTTTAAGTCTAAATATGTCAGCTTTAGACAATAAAAATCTAACAGTTTTCCTTCAAATTAATAAAACGATAATCTTTTTTAATTGCTGTTCTAATTAAATTGAATATTTTGCACCGATTTTAAGTCTAAACATGACAGCTTTAGACAACGAAAATCTAACATTTTACTTGAAATTAATAAATGAAAGCTTCTCATATTAAACTTAAATATAACTTTTTAGGTATAGAAATCCAGAAAGTAATCAATAACAAAACTTAATACAAAGTTTTATTTACAGACTGAACAATCAAACTCTTTATGTAATAAATTGCATTTTTAAAAGTTTAAGGATTTAAAAATCCGAAATTAAAATATACAGTGTCTCACAAAAGTGATGGGACACTTGTGCTTTACAAAAGGAAACTGCGGTAAAATAAATTAAGAAAACATGTAAAAATTTTTGTGGGTGTGTTTCATACTTCAATTTAGTAACAATCATTACATAACATACATTTTCTCAAAATATTAAAATATTAATTTAATAAAAATACAATTGTTTAGAACGGAGCAAAAAATGGCTCACATAAGTGATGGGACACTTACTTTTCCACCAAATATTTATCCAAAAATTTTACTTTTTAAAAGGTTTTAATATTTTATTGCATTTCCTTTTACTTTTAAAACATGATTTAATCTTCTTGGGATGGATTCGAATAATGTTTTTGTGATTTCTGGAGTGATTTTACCCCATTCTCATTGAAGCACCGATTTTAATTGTTGTTTTGAAGAAATGGTGTGTTTACGAATTCTTGATTCCAATTCTTGCCAAATATTCTCTATGGGATTTAGGTCTGGAGATTGTGGTGGTGTTTTTATTATTTCAGGACAGTTATACAGCAGCCAGAGTCTAACGTTCAAAGCAGTGTGCTTGGGGTCATTGTCCTGGTAGAATTTAAAATCGTTATGAAGGTTCAATTTTCGTGCTGAAGATTTCAAATTTTGATTTAATATGCCAATATACTTGTACTGATCCATTATACTGTCAATTACTGCTGGCACCAAGTTCTGTTTGCGAAATTTTTCCCTGAGTTTTCTACACACCAAGAGTCTACCGTTAGAACCAAATATATTAAATTTACTCTCATCAGCGAGTATAACTTCATTCTAGTAATCAATATTCTTATTTATGTTGGATTTTGCGAAAGCCAGTCTGAGTTTTTTATTCCTCTCACTTACGAAGAATTTTTTCCTGGCTGCTCTACCGTGATATCCAATAGATCGAATTACTCTTCTAATAGTCTCAGGATTAAAAGTTATTCCATATAATGCTTGTAAATCAGCAGCAACATTAGGAGCACTCATTCTTGGATTTGTTTTAATATTTCGAACGATAATTCGCTTTATTGCATTGGATAGCTTCAATGGTCGGCCAGGTCTTCCTTTATCCTGAATCATATGATTCTTTTTATATCGTTTAATGATATTGAAAACTGTTGAATGACTCAAGTTAACTGTTTCAGCAGTTTCTCTAATAGATTTTCCACGTTTAATATGCAAATTAATAACTAATTTTCGAACTTCAGGAAACGTTTCTTTTCGTTTAGCATTCATGGCTGCACAGAGATAAAAAACACAAAAATTCCAGAACAAGCTGGAAAGAAATAATGCAGACAATTTTATAAATTATTGCCAATTGCTTTTGACTAAAAATAAAAACCTCAAAAAATATTTTAGACGATTTTTGTTGCATAGTCTAATGGTGTCCCATCACTTATGTGAGCCATTTTTTGCTCCGTTCTAAACAATTGTATTTTTATTAAATTAATATTTTAATATTTTGAGAAAATGTATGTCATGTAATAATTGTTACTAAATGTAAGTATGAAACACACCCACAAAAAATTTTTACATGTTTTTTTAATTTATTTTATTACGGTTTCCTTTTGTAAAGTACAAGTGTCTCATCACTTTTGTGAAACACTGTATGAGTTATAATCAAGTAAAAGTGAATGCTTAAGTTTATTACTGCTATGACGTGAAACTTCAATATTTCTTTCCTAAAATAAGTTAATGTCTAAGACATTTTCCTTCACTTTTTATGAGAATAAATTACAAATCCTGAAATATCAAAAAATCCAAATAAAAAATTGTTCAAATTGACCAAATGATTTCTGTACGAAAGAACGTTAAATTTTGCAAAAACATATTTTGGCCTTTTCTCATAAAAAATTTAGCTGCGAACTTTATAAATAATTCAGCTATTATGAATAACATTTCGCTTATTTGTAAATATTCGACTTAGTAATTTTGTTAGGAGTATATGCTAATTAAAGAGTCATGTAGCTGTGACTTATACCGTACGAGGTCTGTTTTATTAAAGCCAACGTGGTTATATGTCACACCAAATCTGTTGAAATGGACTTAGATTAAAAAAGCTGCGATTTAACTGATTTTCTTTGCGACAATTTATTCGATCTTTCCAGTAATAAATCTATTCTAATACATCTGTTAAATTTTAAACAGATACAGTTTTAAAAAATACTTTTGACGCTGTCTTCTTCGGATTCAAATGAGAAACGAAGCAGCGCATTTATATGCGAAAAAAACCGTGATTTGAATGCTGAAACGTCAAGAAGAGAATTCTGTTCTTAACGCTTTGTAGATTTTTCGAGACGAGTGGCAACTAGAAATCCAGTCAACCGAACTCGACAAAAATTTCCGCACTCAGGAATGGCAACATTACGCTAAACCGTGATTTGCTCGCATGTACGCAAGAACGCGCACACAATTTAGAATCTTCAGGATAAATACTTGCTCGCAGAATGATAAAAATATAAATAAAAAGAAATCTTTGCCCAGAATTCGCACATGCGAAAATAAATAAGACAGAGTGAAGGAAAGAGAAATTCCATTAACCATTTGGCCACAGAAGAACGAATTTTCGGACAAATTGCTTTGTAGAACAATGTCTGGAAGTGTTTTTAAAGGTTTAAATGAGATATCATGACGAAATTACCTTCATCTATTTCTTTTCTAAGCTGCAGCGAGTCTTTACCCTTCTTGTTTCCTTTAGTGTCCTCGACGGTATTGATATGTTCTTTCGTTCTGTAAGCGCCATCTAGAAAAGAAAAGAGGCGTTTCTTAAAAGCATTGTTGATGAGATTGAGAAACGGTTCTTACTTATTTAAGAACTTCATCAGACATATAATAGGAATGTTGTTTCACTTTTTAGATCAAGAAATGCGTCTTGTTTTCATTAAGAAAATAAACGATTATAGCATACAACAATTCCATGTGGACATCTCATGAAAACATTTTAAAGAAAGTATTAGAAACGCAAGTAAAATGCATCTTAATAGTAACATGAGAGTTTCATAGGTAACTGAATTCGTGGATTAATTTATTTCGTGTATTTTGTGAAATACACAGTGTTACTTGCATTTAAACAAGACTAGGCATTTTTACATACATGTAAAAAGTCCGAGAACTTTCAAATAATAATAATAATATAAAGGTTTCATAAATAATTTACTTTCTTTCGCATGAATAAATTATTTTTACATTTGCGGAATGCGTCTTTAAGTCTCCCATCTATTATATTAAAACAAACAAAAGCTTATATATAATGCATGACTAATTCGACCTATATAAATGAACAGCAATGTTTTATGATTTTGAATGCATTTTTAGAATATTATAAACAGGCTTACGTTTTAGAGATTATTTTAGATAGAACTTAGCATTTTCTTTATTACAGCATGCTTCACTTTTTACGTACACTACCTTCGAATAAGTAAATTTAAAATTGAGAAATACGACTTTCCCATAGGAATTATTTTTGGAAACATTTACATATTAAAACTGCAAATTTAATCATGCTATCCACAGATTTCTCTTGAGAAATTTTTTATTTAATTTAATATATGCAAAATCTATTTGAAGAAAAAAGAATATAACATCTGTTGAGTTCTTTTATCTTTAATAAATTAAAAGGAGAGGGATTTAGGTAAGAAAACTAAAAGGGAAATATTATTTTAAATTAGGTACTACATTTATTAAAATATCTTGAGCTTTCACTAGATTTTTCAAATGTTTTATTCAAAAATCAGAAACAAATTCCCTTGAAAGTGATATAAATGCCTTTGCTTTCTGTTTATTAAAGATACTCCGCTTTCTTGTTTAGGTTTTGCACTTATTTAAGAAATCCAGAACCTTATACTAAAGAAGCACATGAGGAGAAATAGGTAATTAATTAGCAATATTTCATTCTATGTGTAGCCACTTCACTGATTTCAGTTGCTTTAAAAATCTACCCGCTTGGTTCATTGTTAAAGATTGCCTGGAAAATGTTTAACAGTCATTTTAAACAAATGATAAGGAAATATATGTTGCTAATTTCAAGGGTTTTAAATAGGTCTCAAAGCTTTAGTTCAATATTTGCCTAAGCGCAAACTCACGTATACGCGAATGCATATTCACATTTACATACACACTGGCGTAGAAACGTGAAAACAAAATCAAGAATAACGAAAACATTCCTGATTCGAAATACGGCTTCGAAAAGTTCTTTTTTATAATTTTTTTGCATTTTGTTTTAATACTAATGTAACAGACAGAAGAAATAAAACCATTTTTCAAAAGTTAAGCATGCGAAGCAAATTCCGAACTTTGAAGTGCATGCTTTAATTTCAATAGGGAAAATTCTTGCGGTTATAAATAGGAATGTATAAATATCATATAGTGTGAACAATTAGATTTATTTTCCATAAATGTGTGCAATTTAGGAACTGATACCTTTATAAAGCTTCTGAAAAATGAAACTGTTGATAAAAAAATAGTATAATTCGTTTTGGATTATTACGATTTGGTTTTTACCGTTTTGGTTATTTTCATTAGATAAAATCAGATATGGCTCAAAGAAGACAATACGAAGAATCGTAATTTTGGCATACTGTCAGTTGGTTTGAAGAAAGGCAGTCTGTTAGAGATGTCGTTATTTTCTTTGGTGCTGGCCAATGTTTATTTTCTCGCATTCGGAAACTATTTCAAACAAAATCAGCTTTTTGAAGATTTATTCACAATCGTTCAAGGATCCTACGATGATAAATACTTGGTTTTACTAGTTAAGCGCAACCGACAAACGACCCTGTCAACTTTAAGAGCAATGGTTACTACTACAATTAAAAGGTCAATACCTAAGACTAATGTACGAGAAATATTACGTATGAAAGAGCAGTCTACCTGGATAGTTACAGTTATGCTGCTTTAAGAGTTAAGTTTAGAGAAGCATGGTTTAAATGGAATAGTCAACATGTTAGTTAAAATGAAGTTGAAACGAAGAAGTGAATCAGATTATAAGTGTGGCAAAAGAGAAAAAGATTGAAGGGATACAAAAATATTTTGATTACTATCAAAACTATCCTAATACTTCTTTAGATTTAGTAAAATACATAAGAATTTTTATAATTTAGCTTTTGCTTGGATCACGTTTTAGTCTATTACTTTGTGAAGACTGTTTCAAATCAGGACCTGCTAAGCACCTGTATATATGATAAGTGGATTTCTTTTCAGTTTATACCAGAGTTTCTTAGTTCACCAGTGGTCGAGCGGGAAAGTCGCTAAACGCTAAAAGTTCGGTCCGGGGTGCGTAATGGCAAACCGCACATTGAGTTGATCAATGTTAACGAATTTCGCTTACTGCGCATGCTCAATAGTGTACCGTTGGCGTGGGAGAAAATACTGGCGAATAAAAATAAACAACCCTACAAAAATCGTGTAGGCCTTAGCGACTCTTTACGATTGCAATACTATGGACACTTTTTTGTGCTTATTGCGCTCGCTTCAATTTCATTTTATTTTGGTTTATTTTGTTCATAAACATTACATTTATTATCAGTTATTTGGAATAATTTCCTTGGTTTTAATTCAGTAATTTAAACTAGATATTTTTCTTAAGTTGTTAAAGTATTTGTGAATGGAACGCATGGTAAATAATCGATTGCTTTTATTCTTCAGAAGTACAATCAATAAACAACATCGTGTAATGTTTCCTGTTTTGTAATTCTTCTTAAACGAAAATTTGGGGAGTTTACAATTGATATTTACATCTAAGTAATGAAGCAATGTACAACCTAACAAGTTTTAAAGCCCCGAACTGTTTACGTCCAGATAACAGAACATCAACCATATACCATATTCACCTCCTTTTAAAATTACGCCAAAGTCGTAACTGAGCCAAATTCTCTTCTGGGCATGCGCACTGTGCGTAATTCGTTTAACATTGTTCAACTGAATGTGCGGTCTGCCATTACGCGTCCGGAGTTCAAATACCGGCGAATGGGCTGTAGTCATGGGCGTTTCTGTGGGTTTGCCCATGTGTAATGGGTGTACGAGCCAGGTTTTCTTAGAAAGTCCTCCAAGAAGGCATTTCTCCTCTTAGGCAGATAGCGCTTGAGTGCTTTGCCGTAATCATATAAACCAAACCAAATCTAAATTACGTAAAGCAAAAATTATCTTGAACAAAGTAATATATACGGTAATCTTAAACTTGTAGCTTTATTTGTGAACAGCAATCATTACCGTTTAGTGCAAGAGCTACAGTTTGCTCTAAGACACTTTATGTTTTATTTTAGGAATGGTTGGCCTAATCGACCATGGCAAAGTAAGCAAGTGTTATCTAATAGAAGGTAAACTTTCGGAAGAACATTTATTCAGCCAGTAAAATAGTGATTTTGTCCTTTCATTTTAGGGAATGAACCTGGTTTAAATTATATAATTTTGATAATTTTGTTAAGGCCAATTTTGCATGTCAGAATAATATTAATGATAGCAACTAATATAAAGAACGACTTACAAGCAGAAATGTTTGCATATAGAAGTAAATCATAAAAATTAAAATTTCCTATTTTTATCAAAAAAATATCACGTACTGTAGTCTTAATTGGAACCATGATTCTATGACCATTCATTCGAGAGATATTTAGCTCTACATCTGGTATTTTGGAAAGATTGATAATAATCGTCTCAAAATAATCCGTGTGCAAAGATCAGGCTTCGTATGTACCCTTTTTATTTCAAAATGAATGGTCTCATTCTATACAATTGAATTTATTGCATATAAAATGGACATGCCCCATCGAATAAAAGAAATTATGACACCTCTGTCGGAAAATTAATGAAGTTATCAAATCTAAACCTGAAAAGAAAAAAAATAGAAGGAAATGGCGAATATGAAGCTATATAGCAGTATTTATTTAGTATGAATGAATATTTAGAAAGCCACTAATACGCATTAAATACTACTAATTAAGTAATACTGCTAACTATTACTACCCAAAGAATTATAAACTACTAGTTGTTGCAGTACTACTAGTTAAAAAGATGTTCAGTGAATATGAGCTAATTGAAGAATGAATTACTAGGATGTTAACATGGTCACAGAAAAAAGTTTATCATATTTGAATAAATTTTTTTATCTCCAATCATGAATTCCGCGCTCGTTTAGAATATTTTATAAATAAAATTAAAAAAAATATCTGAAAACTTTCAGATTTAACATTACGTCCAAAAAGGCGTTTTTTTAATGTTTTGTGTGTTACCTTTATTTACCAAATATCACGTTCTTCGTACCTAAACCACATAATATTCAATTCAAAAGCAATATCAATTATACAATTTAAAAAGAGCATATGTTTAGAATTTCCGATACACAGTCTCTCGAGCGGGAGATAAAAATGTTTTTTTTCCGTACAGTGTTGCCATTGCTCCCTTTGAAATCGTTGAGATTGTTAATAAAACATTCGTTACAGTTTTACAAAATCTGAGATAGATAATAAAACAAATAAAAAATTCAGGCTTCCAAGTGCCCATGTTTGATTGGAGGACTGCGTTATTCAACATTTGGTGGCTATAGGTGCCGTTCTTTTTTTCCAGTGCGAGAAATACATGCTTTCATGCAGATTCTTTATTATATAGTTTCTTTAAATATAAAACATGGCGGTAATGCTATTTGGTGGCAACAGTTTGAAAAGTGAACCAACGCAGAAAGTAAAACGACGCAAAATGCCGTTTTGAAACTAATAGCCTATTGGATCTAACGCCCCTTTGGGCAAATAAAATCCCATGCTCTTTTTAAATAAAATTTAATGATGCTGAAATATTAATCTATGTGTATTTTTATTATTGCCTTTGCGGTCAAGCTTGGAACGTTAGAGGTACATCTTAATCCAAAGCCACTGGAATCAAGGCAATAATATCAGATCATCTAGTTTAGATATTCAGAATCGAGATTTTTCGCTGCGTGTTCTTCTATGTTTTAGTAAGTTACAATGAAAATGTTTTTGTTTTTTGAGCCGAAAGACAAAACCCGCTAGCTGCACCACTTAGCATCACTGTGATTACACACTTTACTGTTATTTCACATTGCTACTAGGACGAGCAGCATGATGTCGTAGCATAATTTCATATTCTATCGTGTGAAATGCTGCTCTCCCTCCGAGCGTTACGGGTTTAGCCTTAAAATTTCAAAGTTCCTCAGAATGTCATGAACAAGTGTTATTTTCTTGATTTTAATTAAAAAAGGACTCTTTCATTTTGTACCTTGATTTCTTTTCTTCCAATATTAATCCAAACCGAAATCAGATACATTAAAAAATAGCAGAAATTTTCATGTGTAACCAATATAGCAGGCAGCCTTCTATACGGAAAAATCCGGCCGTAACGCTGAGAGGGTTAATATGCAGATAGCAAGAAGCGACTTCCACCTGACACACCTAGACATGTAGATATTTGAATAGCTCTGATGATCTTTCTGAGTCATACTTTAGCTATTCGAAACCTGAGCATAAAGACCTTGAACAATGTATAAGGATTACCATCTCAAAGTAGGAAGTTTCAACAATCTGAATATTTATCACATATGATAGAACCCCTAAACATGGCAGAAATATTTCAGCAATTATGTTTGTATGGAAGCAGTGTTAAAGTCTGTAATAAGCTCACATACGTTGTGTATAATTAATAATTACCGCCCACCGTTGAATTTCTGGATGGCGATACATAATAATTAGATAATGGTAGACAGACTGCCAGAACAAGTACAGTTAGATGGCGATGTAAATTCTGTAATTCGACATTTTCTTGTCTCGCTTCGTTACAGAATTATCTTTGATAATTTCTTAATTTCCCTCTAGAGCGCGTCTCAGCCTTATTTTTTTATTCGACTGGATATGACCGCTTTATTGAAGATAAACCTGACATGTATAACGAAAACCATTCATTACAAAATAAAATTAGTACACTGCGGGAGGGAGGGAAGGGACAGTTCTACATCTCCCGTTCTACTAGGCCGATTGACTAAATTCAAATTGCGTTTATCATGTCTCCAAAGCTCGACATAGGATATATATTAGATTTATACACATCATTGTTCTAATATATGTATTTTGACACTTCTTTTCTGAAATGCCATGCCAATTGTTTTCTATATTTCGATTCTAAGACTCAAATTATGCCTAAATATTAAATTTTGTAAAATTTGGTGCGAAATGTAAGGAGAAATTTAAAAATTTATCTTGGGACATTTTTTCCAGTTTGCGCCAAGACTCATTCACTCGGAGAACTTCTTAATTTATAGCAACCTATTTTCCTTCTATTTTTTTCATTGTCAAGCGAGCGGGGAAAAAGTCATCGTTTAATCTTTCAAATAACTTTAACAAAGTGAGTAAACCGCATTTGGCATTATTATCACCTATAACGAATATGCCAAATTTCGAAACGCGCCAATATGTAAATTCACGTATATCTTACGAAATTTTGAAGAAAAAACTCCAATTTGTTTGCAGGTATGCTTAGAAATACATCAACTTTAAGATAATAGCAAAATGTTATAGGTTTTAATTCAAAATGTTTTTTGGAAAATTTATAATGTATGTTTAAAAATGCAAATTTTAAAAATTAAATCACATAAAATAGGCGAATTTATTTGGAATGAACTTAAATTTCGAAATGTTAAAAGGAAGAATCAATTAAGTTTAATAAAAAAGAGATATTAATAAATATATACTAATTAATATGTAGGAGCTGAAATTTTGCGAGTTAATTTTTTAAAAACTACTCGTGCGGTTTTTACAAAACTTGGCACTTTGGCCTAATTTGAGTCGTCGAAACGAAATATAAAAAAAATTGATATGTTATTTCAGAAAAAGTCCGATTTTGTGTCAAAATACCTATGTTAGAATAATGGCTATATATAAATCTAATATATATCTTGAGACGCGCTTTCGATACATGAAAAACGCAAGTTGAAAATCGTCACTCAACCCAGTACAGGAGATATAGAACTGTTCCTTTTTTTGCACATTGTACATACAGACTTTTATTGGACATCAAATATCACATTCATTAATTATTTTTTACATACGTCACATATTTAGAATAGTAATATTATATTTAGCAGATTAATGTGTTTTGTTTATTTAATGTTAGTACTGTGAATTCCGAGAAAAAGAGCCTAAAGCTTGCGATTCAAAGTTAAAATAAATGATAATTAACGGAAAGGGTTATAAGTCTACAAAGACTATGATGAAAAAAAATAAACCTACCAGTTTCTTAAAATTTGACCAAACCAAAATCTCATCCATGTATCTTAAAATGATTTGAGTTGAATCTAACATGCCGTTATACTAAAGCTCTGCTGCGAAAATAAATGACGATATAAGAGAAAACTTTAAAATTTATCCAAAGCTGGTTAATTAAACAAATCATGTAGTTCAAAAATAAAATTCTGCTTTAATTAGACTGAGAATATGTAACAGGAAATTCAGTAAGAAAGGTGGATTACTATTGGCTTGTTCCTTATGAATATAAAATGCAAATTTGACCTTCACCGTGACACTCGGATTATTCCAGCAAATATGGGCGGTGGTATTGTCATAAAATACATTCTTTATTCTCCTGTATTTGACATTTTGAGACATTAGAGGCGTTAGAAAGCACAGGTTTGAAAGGGATTGAACTGTTTTCAATATTCAGGCTACTGGCAGCTATTTCACGAAAATACTGTCAGTACTGATGTATAATTATAACTGTATAATCTCTTATGAACTTTATCATTGTAAAATAAATAATCCAGAAACTAACTAAAACGAAAGAGAATGTTTTGGGAAATAATTATTCAAACGCTGTGTATTTCAATGAATTTAAATTTCCTGAAGTGATACAGACTGCAAAAGGAAATAATAAGAGGGGCAAAACGTCGACCGATTGTGAAAGTATAAGTTTGGATGTCGAATTATTCCAAGATTATTTGTATTTATTAAATTAATTCTATCAATATATTAAACAAATTGAAGTATTTTATATATATAAAGTTCAGAAAATTTAATTATATATTTTTTCTTGACTGTCATTTTGATGTATTTAGAACAAAAGACGGAACTTCAGTTAAACAAATGTTAGGACAAAAATAAAGCTTTTGTTATTTGCATCAAAAAGACGCTAGCATATTAAATGTTCAATATAAATTGTGCATCTTATTCATAGATGTTAAATCTGCAAATCGCAGGGAAATTTATCACACTTGTCAACTTGCCCTATACTATACTGAATCCATTGCCACTCTTGAATTTAAAATGTCTGATGTAGACATCATATATACGGCTTATTAAATTACACATTATACACATTTTTTGATGCCCTTCATTTAAATTTATTTCTCCGAATTTCATTAGAGATATATTTCTTATTCAACCAATTCTGTTCTCATTTCTCAGCAAGGCAAATATATACAAAAACGCAAAGCATATTTACTAAAAATTGTAAAATACAGAAAAACCTAAAACTTCCAATACTCTTAAAAACAGTTAAAAAAACAATTTTTATAATTAAAATTAAAGCTTCTAGGCCAAAAAAACGGGCAGGAAGACGACATTTTTGGTGCACAGAACTGGAAGTTAACTTTTGGTCTCCCTGGGTGAAAAGGTACTGGAGATAGTACACCAAATATTTTAATTCATTATTCTACTAACAGTTTCAAATTCAAATAAATGGCAGCCTCGTTAGCCTATTTTAAATTGTACATAATTTTACGAGAATTGTTTGCAGATTAGCTAAAGGCATAAAACCTTAACCGGAACATATGAGCAACATAATTCAACCATTGTTAAAGCAAAAATTGCACATTATTTACCAACATTAAGAGAACAAAAATAGCGAGCTTACGGAGCTAGGTAACAGGATTAGAATATATATATATATATATATGTATGTAAACATTTGGTGTGGCCCATTACGCCACGGACATCTGCAAAAATCATTCCGAAACCTGGAAAGAAACACACACAAGCGGACGGCTATCGTGCAATTAGTTTACTTCCTTTACTTGGAAAATTCTTTGAACGTGTTATTTTAAATAGAATGAAGTCTTACTTTTACCCCCTACCTCCCGAGCAATTCGGTTTTACAGAAGGACTCTCCACTACGAAAAAGTTACTCAGAATTACTGTATTCTCAGGGGCTGCACTTCATGCTAATTTAAATATCGCTATTCTCGTGCTAGACGTGGCCGCGTCTGTCATGAAGGTTTAGTCTCCAAATTAATTCTGCTCAGCTTCGATAGAGCACTCATCTTGCTGTTTCTCTCGATTCAACGCACCTTCTCTGTCTCTGTTGGTAAAGGTCTCTCCAATTTTAGAGTAATACACACAGGACTGCCTCAAGGTTCGGTAACTGGGCCAAGTTTATGCTTATTTTATGTAACTGACTTCCCCAAACTCAGTTACATTACTAATAATATGCTTACCTGTTATGCTGATGACACGGCGCTGGCTGTGAAATCTGCTAACATTAATTTTGCCATCCGAAAACTACAAGAACATATTCCTGCTATTGAAACCTGGTGTGCCAACTGAAAGGTTCTCATTAATGCTTTTAAGTTTCAACTCCTTATTATTAGAAGGTACAAGGAAAATTTCCCTATTAAAAAAATCTCGCTCTTTTCGACGAACCCGTCCCCATCGTGAAGCATGCTCAATATCTGGGTGTCATTTTAAATAACAAACTGACTTGGACCCACCGTATCCAGCACATCGGAAATAAAGCTACTAAAGTTATGCAATGTCTCTACCCGCTCATTGATAAATATTCAAACTTAGATCTTGCCAAAAAACGCCCGAATTTTCTATCCATTGTAAGACCTATCATGTCATATGCTTCTCCTGCTTAGGCAACGGTTTCAAAAAATGACATAAAGAAACTGTAACCTGTGCAAAGCAAATTCCTCAGAATTATGACCAATACTAACATGTTACTTCTTACTATCAGACATAAAAGACTTCATGAAGATCTAAATATCGAGCCGCTGTCCAAGTATCTGCACAAGACCAACGAGAAATTCTTCCAAATTGCACTGAAGTGCAGCCACATGATGCATTTCAAATTATTCCATTATGAAATTTTAAATCAAGATCGTAATCTGCGACCTTATGCTGCATTCCTCATTACAGGCAATCAGGTTTTTCCTACTTAAATTTTGTGTTTATTTTAAACTTGCAAAGTTAAGCAGCACCCTTCAGCGCTCGTACTTTGGTGGGTGAGCTCCAGTGTGACCTATTGACAAGTGACTCGAAAAATGACTTTGAACTGCACTGCTGTGTATCTGCACTGCTTTGTCTGGAAATATTAACTCAGCTTTGCAGTTGCATGACCTGACAGATGAAGATTACCTCCACTCGAGATTAATTATTCTATTTAGTCATTCACGAAATTGTGTGTTTTTCATCTAATTTTAATAGATAAGAACCAAGGCAATCCGATGTCACCATCTGCTCACGTGACCATGGTCACTTTCCCTTGGACTTAGCTTAGGTATCAGTTTACCTCCAAATCCACAGCGAAACACCACTTCAAGACAGCCGTAACACGTCGTGCATTCCTTGCACGACAACCGCGGCATATCAAAGGCAGTTGGAGTTGGAGATTTGCTGTCAGTTGTTTAATTAGCTGCTGTTGTTATCATTGCGAATTCAGCGTGAGATCGGATTAGCTTTTTCTTTAGATACGCTTTGCATTGCGTTGTGTTTTACGTTTTCAGTAGTTTGAAGTGTAACTACTGATTATACTGTGTGACTCTGTGAACTCTTGTACGAATATTTCTGCGGAAAATTCCACAGTTCTGAAATGATTCTTTTGATAAAAATAAATTTTTATTAACCTATTATCGCTGTTTATTATTATTATTATTATATAACCTTGTGCATTCAATCTATTACGAATCCGTACGCACGCAACAATATTATTCAAGCTCTACACATTAATGCATAAAACATGTTACTTAATCCTTTTAATGAATAAACAGAAATAAAGTTTACCAAGAAAGAAATTACTAGATCAAGACACAGATCGATAACGAGTATTATAACCTAACCAGAATAAGCAGAAGCTTACTTGAAGAAACAAATTATTTAGAAATCGAAGATTGGAAATAGCCTTGAAGCATCCTCTTAACTTTAGTTCTCCATTATTCTAAACTTTATGCTATCGGTTTTAAATTTTGCGAAGTACTTAAATAGCAGTTACATTTAAAAGAACCATTTTTAGAAAGGAATATTGACTTCTTTTCGTTGAGACGTTTAGGAATCATGAAAAGTGTGAGCAGAAATTTAATTGCAGAAGAATATCTATTCTATCAACTAAAAATGTAGTAACACAAATTAATTGTGAATTACTTTAAAAACAATAGAAAATTAAAGAAAAGTCTTTGAAGTTAGTGCAAAAATTATTATTATATTAAATATACACTCACTTCCAAAAGTTAAACACGGAGAGGAAAATGCTTATTTTCGGAAGCCAATCAGAATTGCAGAGGATGCAATTCGCTGCAGAGGTAGACGGAAGTATTCAAATATGTTAGGTAACAGCCAATCGTGCTTTTATGTCAAGAAATGTGCAAAAAAGGCAGTCTTATAAGAAGCCAGCTTTATGAAGGGATACAGAAGTTGATTGTAAGTGCTGACGGAAGGTGTTTAAAACTTTCGTACAATTTGTTTTCAAGACATACGTGTTTCTATGACTTCCAGAAGACGAATGGAAGATTTTGAACGCTGGCGTGCTGTGGGGCGCATTGAAGCAGGACAGTCGATCACAGATGTTGCTCTTTTCTTCAGCGTTCATTATTCTGTAATTTCACGTTTATGCAAACAATTCCAAACCACACAGACAGTTGTCCGAAGGCCCGTAGCCGGTCGCCCAAGATTTACAACCCCGCGGAAGATCGATATATTGCTATTGTAGCCAAGCGGAATCGCAGAGCGACCTCCACACGTGTGATATCTATGGTTACAGCGTCCATTGGTAAGGCGATATCTGCAGCTAGTGTACGCCGAAGATTACATGTGAGTGGACTGTACGCCCGGGTACCTCGAGTTTGTGTTCCTCTATCCGTCCAATCAACAGGGGCAAGATTACAGTGGTGCCGGGAACATGTCAACTGGAATGTGTCTGACTGGGGCAATGTCATGTTTACTGATGAGTCAAGATTTACTCTGGAGCCATATGACAAGCGTATAAGGATATGGCGGGAACAACGAACACGCAATCAGTCCCAAAACTTCACCGAACATATATATGATACCTTTCACATTGATATGTATATGATCACTCTTCACACTGATATAATTACAATTTAAACTAAACAAAATTTGCTTTTCAGATTTCATATTGACGTGTTTCTTTCCATTTGAATATTTTAGTATTTTCACAATGGCAACAAGTTTATTAATAAAATATCTATCGTATTCCAGGAGGTTAGAATAGATGGAGTAAGCCTGACGTCACAGAAGTGAAGCCAAGGAAATGCCAGCAACGTGACGTCACGACTTATCATGGCCGCCATACAGCGTACGGATAAGACTGCGAAGCATAGTGTTAAATAAAATTACATTGACATCAAATCTCAATGTCCACAGGCTCAGAAAAGTGTCTTTTGTTTGCATAAAATATCGTGGAATTTCCACTGATGTTCCGGGTTTTACCACGTATCCATTTGTTTCTTACTTGCCATTTACACATACACGTACCTAGTTTTTATTAAATTTGAATCAGTTATTTGCAGTCCTTGTGATTTGTCTATATACTGAGTTGAAATTCTCTTTGGTGTAGAGTTATTAGGTTATTTTGAAGCAGGAAATGTGAAAATCGCGACGTGCCCTCGTCGGGACTCGAACCTCGACTTCTCGAATATACGTCGAAAGTGCTACGTTACACCCCAAAAGCATGCTGGAAGGAGAAAGAAAATATCTTATATACTCTCCCCTCGCCAAATACTGGTGGTGATGAATTATCGTCCGCCATCTTTTAGTTCGGGTGCCACTGTAGAATCATTAGAATTTTTTGAAGTCAAAATCCGCGATGCTCTCACTGGGACGCGAACATGAATCCCTCGAATACGCACCGAGTGTGCTACGTTACATCAAGAAGGCGTGCTGGAGGGAAGGAGAAAATACCTTATAATGTTAAATATTAAAATTAAAAAGGGAGACTTATAAACGTTTTAGGATGAATAGCTAACATGTAGACAACACCGATTAGAATGGTAACAAAATCAACCAGAAGTCCGCTTATGGCCGCGGCCATAGGCGTGACGTCACACCGTGACGTTTCGTGGCTTCATAATCGTTGCAAGGGGCATATGGTCCATGGTCCATGCTTACTTCTGTTATTCTAACCTCCTTGTGTCTTATCAACAGCTGTTAGTATTTCTATTGAAAAGCTTTCATCACTTTTTTGCGAATAGAAATATAGTCAGCTAGAGCTTTCATATAGAGGAAAGAATCAAACTTGTAACTGTAACTGAAATGATGGCAAATCATGTAAATAATATTTTTTCTTGAGTTTTACGATGTGTGATGATGCTAGTTTTTCAAATTCGCAAGTGTAAAATACGGTAAACTGGATCCTAATTTACGACTAAACTTACTTGATAGACCAAATTAAAGAGCAGCAGCAAAGAAAAAATTATATGTAACGATAGAAACTTATTACATATAAACGATAAAAATTATAATGTAAATTAAGGGAATAAACAAGCTTTAAACCAAAGTTACTGAATGCGACTTTTGATAAATTTTAACATAATGCGACCATGTACAATGCTTCAGAGTATGTTTTAAGCAGAAATAATTCTCGAAAAGTGTGCGGCAGAAAGAAAAGAGCAAGGATAATTAGTTCATTAGTGACATCAATCATATTCTCAT
Organism: Stegodyphus mimosarum; assembly: GCA_000611955.2. Lineage (NCBI taxonomy): Eukaryota > Metazoa > Arthropoda > Arachnida > Araneae > Eresidae > Stegodyphus > Stegodyphus mimosarum. The sequence goes on from KK114452.1 coordinate 51,156, forward strand.
CCAGGCAGTGATCAGCGGGAGTAATAAAAGGTGAGAAGGCTCGTCATTAAGAAATTCACGTTTGAAAACAGCGTATTTGATAAGGGCTTCAAACACGAGAACGGAAATTCGGAAACGAACCGAAAGCTACAGCTTAATGAAATTATCAGAATACCACTAAATGAAGTTAGATTATGATATAATTATATCTGTAACGAGTAAATTTCTTGACTGAATGGAAAACTCTGGTCATCAGTTCACGAGAAACATCTTAAGTGGTTTCGACAGAATAAAAATATGTCTTGCTTGCGACATCATCAACACATTGCCTAAAAATAATTTGTTAAACAGTAATATTTCTCAAGTGAAAAGAATATAAACAAATAAAAGGTCATTTTTATTAACGGCAATAAATTTTATGACTCTTAATAAATGCATCATAAAGTCATTTTAATAGAGCCAATGAAGTGAAAAAGCTGTTATAAACATATATTTTATGGCCAAGGTTTTATCGTGATTATATAAATACATACAGCAATCACACTGCCTATTTCATATTAAATGTCGAGGTAACTTCGTTGCAGAAGTTTCAGTCTTTGAATAATTTACAATTTCAGGTGTTCACAAATTATATTATTGTACTACGTTTGTAAAAATGGTATTTTAAACTTGAATTATTTTACTAAAACACTTTCTCACTTTTCGATTTACTGTATCGATTCTTCGAAAATATTATAATTAATTTCATAAATGAATTAAACTAAAGTTCTCGTTCTTTCTTTGGTCAGTCAAAAAACATTAGTTTTTTTATTATATTTTTTGTTATGCATATATATATAATTTTTAAATTGTTTTTCATTATGAAAAATGACAAAACATACTTTTAAAACTGGATATAAATAGCAAATAGCTTAGATAAGCGGAATTTGTTAATTTATGAATTCTTATCTTGCTTTTATGCTAAATGAGCTAACTATATTTTGATTTCCAATGATGTAATAAAAGGAAAGAAGTTGCGTAGGAATGCTGAAATTGCACTTAAGTCTGGATCTCATTCCAAGCTAACACCAATGAGTCGTCGATTTATTCTAAGAAAAATCGTTTTGTAATTGTAAAACGTGCAGCAGATTTAGAAGAACAGTTTGCAATAAAAGTTAAGTCTGAAATTTTTAGAAGAGTCATTTAAGCTCACATGGATACAACGGACGATCATCAAGAAAGAAATTCTCCGTCAATAACAAACAAGGAAAATACGCCTGGCTTTCGCAAAATCTATAGTAAGCAAAGTTTTTTTATATTGGAAAAAGAATTATATTAGAAGAAAAGTCAAAATTTGGGTCTGATAGACGAACTAATATGTGGCAAAATTCAAATTAAGAATTCAATTCGTATAAACTTTTCCCCCGCGTTAGTCGCGAGGGTGGAGATATAATAGCTTGGAAATATTTCGATGCCATTTGAACAAGGAATTTAACATTAAATAATATGGATTTATATAAATAAATATTCTTCCTGAAAGAATATGCATGAAAACTTGTAGTGCAAAAAGCAATCATATTCTGTCAGGAAAATCATTTTAAACATAAGCCCTAAAAATTGCTCGTTTATGGTTATTATACAACTGTCTACAAGTTATCAAACTTTCTCCATATTCCTTGGCTTTAAATCTTAAGGAACGTGCATGGAGTTGGAGAATCACTAAGAATGCATGATACTTCTTTAAAAGATCAAAAGCAATTCATACATAGGAATGGAAAAAATGGAACATCCTTACGCGAAAAAATTAGTTGAAACCGTGCCAAAGCGCATCAAAAGTGTAATTTTAGCTAAAGGTTGTTCAATGAATCATTGAACGTATCGTTATCTTTTCGTTTATTAAGCATAAATTGTTTATTTAAAGTATCCGAATACTTATGTGAGGTCATTTTCAGAACCTTTTGAATATTGTTTTAAACTAAAAATGTTTTGAATGGATTTTTTTTCAAAACAAGCAAGTTTTAAGATAAATGATGAACAGTACATGTGAGAGGAAAATAAAATAATTTTGTTAATATTTAGTAATCGATGGTTTCAAAGAGAGCTTGAAATTACAAGTATTCGAAAAAAATGTTATCCCTGTGTATTTGCTATGCATTTAATACATCTTTATTATTTTCGGTAATACAACGCTAATTATTTAAAACGACACCGTTACAAATTTTGTACATAGATAGATGATTTTAGTGCAGTTATATGTGAAATTGCTGTATGTTGCTGCGTAATATAAAGCGAAAACTCTTAAGAGATAAACTAAGCCGAAAAAATAAGAATATAGGGCAAGTCCATTTAATATTGCGTAGACTGATATCTCGGTAATTTGGCGAGATACCGCGCAGCTGACAACGGTTTGGCGACTTATTTCACGCCAAATTTAGCGAGAAATCGCCCAAAGTCGTCAAACTTCGCGATATTTGGGAACTGTCTCTGTATCAGCGTAATAGGTATTGTAATTGAATAAATGTAGTTGATCATAATATTAACTGTAACCGAAATTTGGCCCTCATTTTGCTTTCCAGTGATTTTGAGAAGCAGAAAATATTAGAAATATCTCAGCGGCCGGTTGAAAACTATATAAGGTTAGAGAGAGAACATCCGCTCTCAGCTGTTTAGTTTTTGTTGTTGCGAGTTGTTAGTTCAGCGTGAACTGAGTTATCTCCGTTAGCTTTCTCTATAGATGCGCTTTGCATTAACTGCTCTCTATAGATGCGCTTTGTGTTTAACGTTCTTGATAGTTTAAACTGTAACTACTGATTGCACTTAGTGATATTGTGAACATCTGTAAGAGGATTTCTATGGAAAATTCCGGAACTCTGAAGTGTTTCTTTTGATGAAAATAAGTTTTATTAACCTATCATCGGACTTGTGGGCACTCAATCTGTTACGCACCCGTACGCACGTAACAATACTTTAAATTAAAAATAAAATTGACGTTACTAAACATTTTAAATTGGAAGAATGAATATGAAAGGCTCAGAACGTCGATTAACTCAGTTTCAAGAACTTTTAAATATACGTTATATCCCCCCAATTCATCCAACCGAACCCACACACAACGCAAGAAATGCCTAGAATCCCGTAACTTAACAAATGTACCAAAATGATACAATTTACAACATTTCTCTCTTCATTCAAAGAGAAGTAATGAATCTAATACTATTCAGTTTACATCTTTTAAACGATATGGTATGTATAGATCAATTATTGTTAGAATCTTAGATGTTATACATATTCAAAAATATGTTTTAAGTCTTTATCATCATACGCACGAATGTCGTCACAAGTAACTTCTACCGAAAGTTTTCGAATTTAGAGATTTAATTTCTCACCAGAATAAAGCATTTCTGCTGGAAAGGAATGTTGAAAATCTGTATTTATAAATCATAAAACTATTCGAAAGCTACTAGAGCAGATTTCTCATTCTTGAAAGAAAATATTTGCGCAGATTACTTGTTACCTCAGTATTTCTATTCTATTATTGCGACAAAGATGAGTATACATGTGCAAATTATTTGATGTGTATTTACAAACAATATGTCGATAATTAAGATCAAAACTGAGAATTTTTTATAATGTGGGAAAATGATATTAACGCATGAACAGCAATAGTTTTTAAAAGAAGATACGTAATAAATAAGGGATATAAAAATGATTAAATAATCAATAAATACTAATTAGGTAACTCAAGAGTTTAAATTAATTAAAACAATCCAAAAAAGTGTTCTGATTCTGCATAAATATTTTTACGGAACTGAATTAAGTTATATAGATAAATGCAGATATACTCACCTAAAAAATTAAGGTTTTATTTTTTAATTGACCAATTTTCTTATTATTTTGACTTTCTATCCTTTAACTTTTCAGTCAGCTTCCACAAGCATACAAATTAGTTTAAGGTATAAATAAGAGTATAGCTTTAAATTTTATCGAAAAGCATTTGGTAGCGTCGGATGATTGGACATTCTTTCTTGAATTTCAACTGTTCATATTAGTTTGACGATAAAGATTTGCTTGCTGTAATTCTCTACGGTTAGTAACTTAGGGGACAGGAAGGTTTAAGTTAGGCTTTGCTGATATTGTTTGGTTTATTTTGAATTTATTTTGAAAACTATTATTCTAACCATAAATCAGCAGAAGTTTTGTTACTGTTAGTTTCGATCGGCGTAGCCGTCAGGTTGCGTGTTTATTAAAATTTTTATTTTGGATTTTATTTTTGTTGAGGTATTTCGAGGTAGGAAGCTATCGGACATCCTTTTACAATTTCTCCAGCTACCTGAAACTCTACTGTATTTAATAACGTAACCTTATAAAGTTGCATATTAAACACGAAAGCATTAATATTCTTCAATCCATGGAGCAATACTAATTCAGTTCAGTTTGTATATAAAATAAAAAATGGAGCTCGGAATAAACTTGAAAGTAAAGTAAACATTTAATATTTGAAAACGTGGTTTTCAGTGTGGCTATTACGCTCAACACGCAGATCGTTTACGGTAACTACATACAGTTTTAAAAATGTATTTAGAGTTATTTGAAGAGAAAAAAGTTAGCAAATAAATTATATAATGGGCAAATATTAAAAAAAATTAGAAAGTTAGCGTTTCATGAATGAATAAAATGTATATGGGCACATAATCTGTTTTATCATCTATTTCCATAAAACACACAAAATTAGCTGTAATATTTATAGTGAAATCAAAATGATTTTGCAGTCGTCTCCTTCTTCAAGTATTGGAGCGAGCTCAGGTGTCGTGCGTATCTGCTTATAACGCGGTTTGATATGCTAATCATCATCTCTTCAACAGTTCTTCAATCAAGTAGATTTAGATTTGCATTTAAATGTGATTTCTAGCAGTTCTCAATTATTTTTCATCATCTTTAATACATTACTGCATACCTCAAGAAACACAGAAAACCTAATTCGCCTCACTAGTAGCCATGGGCTTAAGACCGCTGAATACTGAAAGTTCGGTCTGGGTTCGATCCCCATCAAACGGATTGGTTGCATGGTTGGCTTCCGTTTATTTTCTTCACATGAATATGAGACCTTTTTCGCTAAGCATCCTCCACAATGGCGTTCGTCCTCTTAGGCAGGTAACATTCTTATGGCTTGCTAAAACAGGTAGCTTAGCCTAGCAAAATAATTTTCGTGATCTAGTTAGGATGGCACTGTTCTCAAGAAGGAGAAAAAAATTATTTGATATGTACTGTAGATTTACTTGATTTGTTACAAAAATTTTTATTCCTAATGTTGGTAATGTTGGTTGTTGAAACATCTGTACTGGTTTGTAACTCATAAACAATATTATAGTATAGGTGTTGAAGGGTAACTAATTAATGTCGTAAACAGATGATCTAGACTTATGATATCACTGAATACAGTATATTAACCCCATTATAATATAGTATATTACATCACTTTAACTGAATACAGTATATCAACCTTTTCTGAACGGTACACATGTGTACCAATGATGTTTAAAAATAGCTACAGGCCATATTTAACATTATAACTAAACGAAAAGTGTAAACGAAAAGTACTTTAAGTACCACGACATCCCCCCAGTGTATAACACCATGCGGATTTGACTAAATGTAAGGTTGCGTTTGTTAATAAGCCAGTGAGCGCCTGTATCATACATTTTACAGTAAATCAGTGTGAGAATAAATCTGAGTTTATTCATAATTTTATTCTGTAATAATACGTTCAAAAAAGAAATAGAATATCAAGTATGTATGAATTACTTAGAGTTTAGAAATTATTTGTCTTTTTATTTATCTGGTATATATATATATATAGATGTACCAACCGGTATTATTACCGGTACATACGTGTACATTATTGGTACATTTTATTACCGGTATATATATGTGTACATTATTGGTACATATTATTACCGGTATATATGCGTACCATAATTTAGTCAAATTACTATTACAGACAATAAATTATGTGACTTTGGGTACATGCATGGCCAACCCCAATCCAATAAGAAAAAACAATGAAAAAAATAACAAAACTGCAATGAATAACCTTATAATAACAGAAATTGTTTTTGTTTTTGTCTGAAAATCTATTATTCATATTCAGGGACGAAAGTGTTAGCGCAAAAAAAATCACATGGATATCGGTATGTGTATGATGTCACTGAACACAACATAGTAAAATTGACGATCAAAACAGGTATATCGTTTTTGGAGATAAAAGACATAATTCTATAAAATCTCATTTGATTTTTGAGCAATAGTTAAATAACAGCATTATCCACTACATTTGTTAAAGTTAATAATTCAAATTAAATTTAAAAAAAAGTGAAAATTATAATTGGGAATTAAAACACGGATTGCGAACAATGTATATTATTGACTTAAAACAATTTTGTGAATTGTAAAAAAACATGTAATCCAGACTTCTTCAGTTCGGAAGTAAAAAAGTGTATATGAAAATTTGAATTTCATTACATCAAGAAAGTATCACACTTTCTTACAAAATGATGTTTAATAAACGAATATATAGTAAAGAAAAAATACTTAAATTCAAATACTTAAAATCTAATTTATTTCAACAATCTTTGGAAAGATTAAAAAATAAATCAGTTACAGAAATGCATAAACTGAAGTAAAATATGCTCTGTTTCTTTTTCGAGGAAAACGGATAAGAATTCAAACATAAATGGCAAAGAAAAGAAGTTCTTTTTTTTCTCATACGTGTAGTAAAAGCAAAATATTTTCAAAATGTAACGGTAGAAACATTAAATGGATACGAGAAATTAACAAGTAGAATAAAATACTGTGCTGTGAAAAAGAATTTCTTCTATTTAAAGTTAGCTTAAACAACTGTGATTTTTCTCCCGAATTCTACCTCTACATATTTATAATTATACACTTAAATTTATTTATTTTATTTTTTCCATCTGAATTTGTAGATATAAATTTCAATTCTGCAAGAATCGATGATTCAAATTGAGGCGAATTTTAAAAATGAAAAAAAAAATATTTGAAACTTATTCTTCTCTTAAATGCACTTTAGAAAATTAAAAATTATGAGCGGATTATCATCCTTAGATAATATAAGTAGTACACAAATTAATATCCATCAAACTTTATTTAACCATCCCTTGTGGGCTTCAAATTTAGGGAGAAAAAAGTAAAAAATATAAAAGGTCGATACTTTTCGATTTTAATGTTTCACAGTTAAGCAATAAGCCTTGAAAATGCATAATATTAAAATCATATTTCCTAAAAAGGGATAACAAAATCAAATTTCACAAGATAAAACACTTTGCTTTGATTCTTATCAAATCGTGAAGACTCACTTAACACTTAAAATTTCAAACTAATTGACGTTACGTCACAGCAATATTACTTCTTGCCAAACGCAATAAAATGAACTACGGTGAGCGATCATGAGCAGCAAGACAGTTATTCAAACAACAAGGTACGAGCTTCAATTAGTATTCGAATGTCTTTAAACTTCGTATATGGGTTTGGCATTTGTATAACCTTCCGATTTAAGTGAGTACATGCCACATGAATTAAAAGAGAAGACAGGGTTTAATTTATGTTTTAGTAAAACACAAAATAATTGTCATATAATGTTTCTATTTTTTTATTTTCATCAACGTTTAGACACTAACTGCTGGCTCCGAAATTTGAAAATCGAGGAAACTAAAATATAACTTTTAATATAATACTTAAAATATATAACAGATTCTTGAATATTAAATACATAAATTTTACAAATGTTTCTGTAAGAAAAAAGAGAGTTAATGATGTATGAACCTTAAAATAAAGGTGAATGTGAGTTTCCAAAATTTAAGCGAAGTTACTTTCAAACACTCTTATAAAGGATGTAAAGTTTTAATACGCAAAGCACACCTAACAGCTGTTGCTGTTCAACATAACATCAATCCAACAAGATGATGGAATTATTACGAGACACATGATTTTGTGTAGAATCGTACTGCATATAAATTCATTTTTATGCATCGAATTAAAATAAGTTTTAACAATTTATTTTATTCAGAGTAATTTATTCACAGATTTTGTGAAAGACAAAGTGTTGGGAAAGAAAAAAGTAATATAATAAATACAATAATTCTTTTATGCTTTACTTCTATTTTATAAGTTTTATCGAATTTTCCCTTGAGACTCTAAGGAGAATGCTACTGCATTGCAAATTTTCCTTATGAATCAATTAGTCAGGAATCGTGATTATTTACTTATTTTCAATATAGCACAAGAATCCTTAAGGGAGTGACACGTGGGAGACAAATGGAAAGCTGTAAATTTAGGCTATTGTCAAAATTCCCATATCTTCTTTAAATATGCATATATCATTATGAAAGTTTTAAAAGAGTTTAAGATCTTTGAAGAATTTTTAAGATAAGCTCGATATTTTTGAACTGATAAATACCTTTACAGTACTACTGTAAACCCAGACATTTTTCCCGAACGAAATTCTTGAGTACAAACTTAGCGGATATTTCTAAAAGCTTAACAAAACTGTTACTCTGAATAATGCCAGTATGCGAAAGTACTTGACTTAGATTCGTAAAGTTACTTTAATATTTATTACTCTTTAAACTATATAGAAAAGCAACAAATACGTTCAGTGGATGGAAAATCACTTATTTAATGTTATTATAAACTTCTGTCGACACAGTTTCGAGCCTTGGCTACAGAAACCTTGACTTAACCCTCTAATCGGGAAGACCGTATATATACTGCTTAGAATATTTTTTGTGATATCTGTACAAACGTATATATACGTGCATATTAAAATATGTCAAAGAAATTAAGGCAATGTATTAAAAGTACATAAATCCAGGTATAAAATGCCAGGAAATGTTTTACATTAAATCAAGAAAATAAATTTTTCTGGTTGCAGTTTTGGGAAATTTGTGCTTGCTTAGCGAAAACCCTGACCGGTCTTAATAAAGAATTATATTTAAAAATTAATGTTTATGAATAGGATGGTCATGGTGAACATTAGTTCAACTTTCATATTTGTGTGACGAAATTAGATAATTACACGGTATAAAAGCCTCTAACGTCTTCCCCCACAAAACACTGACAATTTAAATTAAAAAATATGGTTTTAGGCATTTGTATTAATAGCCATTATTCTCAAGTTTTTTCATCGGCTCGGAAAATCATTACATTAGTCTCAAAACGAATCAAATTACGATAGCTTCCTTCATAGCAATGCATTTAATACATATTTCTGTTGCTATGCAATCAATGTTTCCAAATCACGCTCTTCATTTTGCTAATCAGCAATGTTTTTCACGAAACGCTTAAATTCAATTTTACTTTTGATTCTCCTTTAAGCTTTTTTATCAGGAATTTGATAGACAATTTGAAGGTACCCTTTCCTAGGTAAAGTTAAACTATACACAACACAGAACAAAATTCATATATAGCAGCAGTTCTCAATGTTTTGACAAACGCACACCACCTAAACAAAAACTGAAATACTTTAGTACCACCACTATATTTTACAATGATTATTTTTCAGTTTCTGAATAAATATATTTAAAAAATTATTTTGCCCTTTGCACAACCTATTGGCTCTTTATATTAAATACGCACACATCCAAAATAAATAGATTAAAAATTGGTTACCATTTGAACTATCAAAATTAAGTTATAATACCTTAATTCTAAAATTTGCTGTAAAATCTGGGCCCCTTTAAGAGAGATCAATTTGTTTATGTCACTTAGTTTTAACTGTAAATTAGGATCCCCTTTTAATTTTGTTCTGTATTTATTTTTCAAATACGTATAATATAGGAGAAAATTCTTGTTCACACAAATAGATTGTGAAAAAAAAGGAAATAAAAATTTAATAGCTTTATTTGAAATGCTCTTAAATTCTTTTTTTTTGGTTCAGCGGAAAGTTGTGTTATTTTTGAAATCTTCAGTTAGAATTTGATCACAAGAAATTTCTATCAATTGTTCTTTTTCTTCGCGAAATTTTTGAATTTAATAGTTAAAAATATTTTGTGTCTTTGCGTGCCATCTATTTTCTCTTGGATACCACCAGTTGAAAATCGCTGATATATAGTACATAAATTTTAAAAGCTATCATGTAAAACGTCTTTAACGTCTAAACGGCTTTTGATCGTTTTCCTTTAATTCAAAACTACAGATTTGTTTATTTCTGGCAATATTCTGAAATTCTTGTGAGTTATTCTCATAAATTATTAGAAATTCCTTTAGATATTTCTTAAACTGTCAATCAAATTTAAGCGAGAGTTTTGATCACCAGTTACCCTGTAAACTCATTTATTACAAAATCAAATGATGCGATACTAGTCCTAACATAAAATTATAGTAATACAGAATCGAAAGGCAACACTCTAGAAAAGATACGAGTCACTGCTTTGATATGAACATAACAATTGCTAAATACTATGAAGCAATTTTCTGAAAGCCTTCTTGAGCGCATATTTTTGTTTTATGAAGCTCATAAAAGTAGTATAAAATAAAATGCGATTTTAAGCTTGGACTACTCATACGCTATTCTTGTGAGAACTTCCGGCAAGTTTAAAAAATATTCTTTGTAATGATGAAATTATCATTTATGCGAGGTGTTAAAATTTCTCTGTAGATATTAATAATGAAAGAAACGGTATTAAAATTTGTGTAGATTATAGTCAAGCGACCAAAAAAAAAAAAGAATTACCAAAATTACGAGGGTTGTTTTTTTTTCAACCTCCGATCGTACAGTATAATGGCTAGGCATACGGCAGGGGGTTGGTGTGCGTAGTAGGCGACTGCGCATCTCCCCCTCCACACGCTCTGTCAATGGCGAGTTCAACACGCCATTTTTTGTTGAGTTGCCGTCACGTAAACATGGCTGTCACTATTGATTCTCCCGCCAAGTGTGAATTGCGAGCTGTTATTCGTTTCTTCCAGGCAGAAGGGAACAGTGTAGCGGAAATTTATCGAAGAATGAGTCGAGTGTATGGAGACAGCTTTATGAGTGATGGCGTTGTTCGTGAATGGTATTCGAAAGTTTAAAGATTGCCGAACTGATGTGCATGATGAAGGGGGTCAAGGACGATGAAGATCAAGGATGATGAAGACGGTCAAGGATGATGAAGGGGCCAAAAATGATGTAGAGCTTAAAGAAACCGTCACAACTCACTTCCAATCACTGGCGGGAACATTTTACGAAGAGGGTATTGCAAAGCTTGTTCACAGATATGCCAAATGCCTCAATCGTCAAGGCGATTATGTGGAGAAATAACCTGTATTGTACTTTACTTTTGGTAATAAAATCTTTTTCATATATTCACCTGTCTTTTCTTTATAGCCCATCGGAGGTTGAAAAAAAAATAGCCTACGTAATACTTCTAAAATTGAGACAGTTGTCAATAAAAGGACTTGTATTGGAAACGTAGAGGGAAAGTATGTAAGACAATATTTTTTTTCCAATGGCAGGCCCTCAGCCGACTTCGACTTGGGCGCTGCTAAGGCCGGACATGTTGGTCACTTTATTATGAAGGCACCTAATAGGTGGACCACCTCTGCCTCCTATAAAGGGACGGACATTTACAACCATGCCTTTTCTTCTGGGATTCGAGCCCGAGCCCGTTGGTATCGCAGTCGCCTCCCCTAACCACTATAAAAGTTAAAATGCGTTCTTCATAAAAAGTAAAGAAAGAAACTTGATATATGAAATTTTCGTTTTAAATAAATAAATAAAAAAACTTACTTAGACAAAGATTTCATAAATCGTTCTTTTAATTCAAGAATCGCAAGCTTTTTTAAAAAAAAATTATTGAAAGCGTAAAGAATGTAAATTTTTTATTTTGTCGATCGTGCATACTTTTTTTTCAGTTGGTGTTTCACTTTGAAAGATCATGCTGTAACTGGCATATTCTGCTGTATTAAGAGATACAGCGCAGGACAGACTTTGCGCAGATTTAATAGTAAAAATAACTTTCAGAAATGTATCTTAATGCAAGCGAGCTACACCAATGAACGAGTTGATAAGACTGCTGAATACTGGTAGTTCGACCTGGTTTGGGTTCAATACCAGGCAAACGGACTGACTGTTGATTTAGTTGGTTTTTTCACGTGTAACATGAATACGAGCCAGTTTCCCTCAGAATGTTCTCCACAAAGCATTCTTCCTCTCAGGCAGATAGCCCTCGTTTGTTTATTCTAACCGTAACGCAAGCAAAGCTACGCAAATAATATACACTTAATTAAACATTTTAAGGAAGCTGAATCTAGAAAAGATACGGGAAGTGTCTCTTCTCGAGAAACAACTTCTTTCTACTTTTATCGCAAATATGTAAATGAACGATGTAACTGCACAAATAATGCAGAGAAATCCGCTATGCAATTAAATATTCCTTATCCCATAGTGAAGAACGTTTTTCAAAAAATAATCAACTTTTATTCTTTAAAAACTATTCTGGAGAGATCTTGTAGCCTGGAGAAAAAAGAAAAGGTTGCTTGTTTGGTTGAAAGGGTAAATTTTCCTATCATTCAGAACAAAATCATGTAAAAAAAGCCCATTACTTTGCCAGGGAGGCAAGCAATGAGCCTTTTCCCTCCAAAGTTCCCCTCTGGGAAATGTGAGGGTCGAAAGAACACCTTTGAGCTCTCTTAGCAGAATCCGAACTTAAAAAGTGTCAAAAAATGAAGCAAGGAAATATCCAAAAGTAATTTAATAAAACGTATTTAAATGTCATTCATACCTAAACTAATTTACGTAAACATAATATTCCAAGTCTACCAAACTGTGAAACCTGTTAAGATACTGTGCATAAATTTCAAAAATGAATTACGAAAATGAATTCTTATGTGTTTTAATGTCAGTAATACTGGGAAAAACAGTTAAAATAGAGCCCGTTTTCTAGAATAGGTCTATGATAAACTTATGGTGAGCTTTGAGCTTTTAGATTAAGGGATTATTTTTAATATTGAGAGCATAAAATTAATTGACAAGGTCTTAATTAATTACATTAAGCAATTTAGATACAAAATAAATTTAAACGAAATCTCCCCATAAAATTAAATTAAAGTTAATTACTACACAGCAAAATGTTATTTTCTCTAAAAATAAATTTATCGATGACATTCGCCGTGTTGTCAGTATTAAACATGGTACTAATAATAAATCAGCTAATAAAATTTGCTCTCTTATTTTGCCTCAAAGTTATATGAATGTAATTAATTCAGTTTCAAGAAATCTTGATGAAATTACTTAAGACTTAGTCTCTTTGTGGACATTTAAGTTCCTCAATAACTCCGATATTAACAAAATTCACATGTACATATTTGTAACTTCAAGTATTCTATTTCTTTACTTGAGAATTGTATCAAGTAGTTCTATGAAGACGGCGATTCAACCGGCTCGTGAACTGTGCTGTAAAAATTAGTCATTGGAAAATCAAATGTTCAATTATTGCTTCTTAGAACAAACATAACTATGTGAAAACACCACATACGATACTTTTTGGTTAAGATCAAGTATAGCATATATGGGAGGCTAGCAGAAGTGAAATTCAAATTCTAGCAAGAAAAAGTGCTGCAGCATGAAGGTATGTTTTAAGAGGAAAACAGGGAATATTTCATACAGCTCTTTCAGAATATACTCCGTAACATAACGTAATGTAATAGCACCTTAGTTTGGATTTTAACAATATAGATTAACGTGCCAATATGTCAAAGCACGAAAGAGAGTTGATCCACAATTGCCTAACATTAAAATATGCGATAACCTCGCTGCCCAGATTTTCATAGTTGCGTTAACCAGAATTTTCATATAAATCTTGGATAATTGTTAGGTGGTTGCGTCACATTGTCGCTGACACATCATGCTATACACCAGCTATGGGTTGAATTTGTACAATGGTTAGAAGATGAAAGTAGATGAATCATCAAGTTGGAAGGCACAGATGATCGATTCAGAATACACTAAACATTGCATCATTGCCAAGTCATTATACATTAACCACTGCATTCAAAGTCGATACACTAAAAATCCTGTTACATACAGCTGCAAGCATTTAGCAAAGTGCTAGACTCAAGCTTGTGACAATAAGTGCGAAGGTACTCTGTCTTCTCATTCCAATGCATCGTCATCATTTGCCAACAACCAATAGTATCTCGTACACTATCTCAGATTTTATCTGACCTCCCATTGCTCTTGTTTATACTCTCGACATTCGCTGCAATGATGGGCTCAACTGCATACTAACTGATCTCAGCTACTCGCCGAATATCTCCTACGAAGATAATGATTTCTGCTTAGTCTGGATGTTCCTCTCCCTCAGATCATAAAAAGTCAATTATGTCAAAATGACAATTGCGCATGGTCCTTGAACTCAACCCCTCCCTTAACATCAACTCAGATCTTCCTGAAATGAACTGGTCAGCTGCTTTAGCATATGCAAGTGTCTGCTGAGGTGGTGGGACAGCAAAGAAGGTTCAAACTCATAGCGACTGACTGCTCCACTCTAGAGGCAGCAGCTTCCAGCAATGCGCACCTGCCATTTATGAACATTGACGGTTCTACCAACCTCAAGGCGACTGAAAGATATGCAGAATGTCAAACATCTGATGATATACTCATTAATCCGAACTTTGATGTTGAGCGAAGCACGTTCTTCCGAGGAAAAAACCATTGTTCATCGCTAATGCCTCCTAAGCAGAGGAAAATCCTACTTCTGTCTTTGAACTGCCGAATTAAATCGGCTAGCATATCACTAACGAAAATTCAGGCGAAGGACCATAGTCAGCTAATCAGAGCTAGGAATGAGGAAATTTCTCATCTCAAATTCCTTTAGAATAAATAAGATGGAAATACCTGCTGTCGTAGTAAAAGTCCGGAAACACAACTGAAGCTGTCTTTTAAATTTTTTTATGACGGTAAATATTACAGATTTCACAACTAAGTTGAAAGCAGAGCATCATTTCAACATACAGGCTCGTTATTCTGTCACTTACAGGAAAGTGACAGTTGTTCTTAATAATAAAGGAATCACATAACACTTCTCGATTTTATCTAAGGAAAAAGTCTAGAAGTTATCTTGAGCAATCTTCCTATCAGTATATGTACAGACATTATTCACCAAAGTCTAACGAAAACACTTTTAAGTTCTGAAAGTTCAACCCGTGAAAAGAAACGATGCCCTTCACTGAAACATGCTTTTGCTCACGTTTATCCTACCCAAGAATATCACCTCAAGTAAAATTTATAATTTAAAATAAGAGCCGAAAGACATTATGGACGGTGCAGTGGGACACAATGGTACTGCTGCCAATAAATGCATCATCTGTAGTCGGTGTTATGTAAAATAATTTGTTGCCGTTATGTTGCAGTTTCTGAAAAACTCATTTTGGTTGATTTTGGCCGATAGCCAGAGAAGAATTGTCGACGCCTGCTCCTCTCTCTTTTACAAGGAGGAATCAGCTCGTTAGTTAATTCAGCTGATAAAGCTGAGAGAAAATTAAACAGTGGGATTACGAAGAACTACCCTTTTGCCATCCCATTTTGCTTATTTTTATTTTACGTCGCATATTTTTTAAGCACTTCAACGTTTTACATTAGACTTAGAACGTTGCATTTTACTTTACATATTTGTACAGGACTTCATTATGTTTGCATCTATGAAGATCATAATCGTTAATAATACAGGCTGATGAAGCATAAGCCTCTATTTTACCTCATACACAGTCCAGTCACATTAATGTGACCATCTGTCAAAAGCCAGAATAACCACCTTTCGCAGAGCGGACTGCTGCGAGACGTGCAGGAAGAGAGTCACATAGGTCCCTGAAGGTGTTCTCTGGGATGTTGAGCCATGCCGACTCTAATGCCGTGGCCAGCTGCGCTAGATTACGCGGTTGAGGATCCATGGCGCGAACAACTCGATCGAGATGGTCCCACAGATGCTCGATTGGGTTTAAGTCAGGTGAGTTTGCTGGCCAGGGGAGGACGGTAAACTCATCCTGGTGCTCTTCGAACCACGCACGTACACTGGCAGCTGTATGGCACCTCGCATTGTCCTGCTGGAAGATGCCATCATCCTGAGGAAAAACAATGCGCATGTAGGGGTGAACATGGTCCGCAAGGATAGATGCGTACTTGTATCGATCCATTGTGCCTTCCACAATGATCAGTGAACCTAGAGAATGCCAGGAAAACATTCCCCAGACCATAATGCTCCCGCCTCCAGCTTGGACCGTTCCGGCAATGGTTGCAGGGTGGTTCCTTTCAGAGGTTTCACGCCTTATACGCCAACGTCCATCTGTCCGATGGAGCATAAAACGCGATTCATCCGAAAACGCAACCTGTCGCCACTCAGTGGACGTCCAGCTGCTGTACTGGCGTGCAAATTCTAGCCTTCGCCGTCGATGAACAGCAGTCAGCATAGGTGCACGAACCAGGCGTCTGCTTCGGAGGCCCAGACGCAGCAATGTTCGCTGAATAGTACTTTGGGAGACACTTTTGGTAGCCCCTTGGTTCATTTTGGTGGTCAGTTGCTCAACGGTAGCCCGTCTATCTGCCCGAACGCATCTCCGCAACCGTCGTTCGCCTCTGTCATCTATGGCCCGTGGTGCACCACATTTGCCACGTCGCTGATTTTGGACAGTCCCATTTTGCCATGCACGGTACACTTTTACCACGGCGGCACGCGAACAGTTCACAAACTCAGCCGTTTCGGAAATGCTTCCACCCTTGGCCCGAAAGCCAATGATCATGCCCTTTTGGAAGTCGGATAAATCGCTTCGTTTCTGCATTACGCCAACGATTGAAATATTTTCCGAAGCCCTCACACACCCTTTATATACGCTCAACTGCACTGTGCTGCCACCTGCCTTCTGTGATTGGTTATTTAACTCTGACATGGAAAGTACGTGGTGGTCACATTAATGTGACTGGACTGTGTATATTTCTTTCTTCAGAAAGTAATAACTGTGGTGTTATCATCATGTTACATCTTATTGAGGCAAACCTGTGGTGCTAATAATAGCGACAAAATATTTTATATTTGCGCTAGCCGTAAAAAAAGGTATCAAGTATTAGTGTGCACGAAAGGATTTGGATATTTGAATATCGATATAGAGATAGCTTTATAGTTGTACACCTTTTGCAAAACTTAAATCTTGTTTAATCCTAATCTTATTTCATATTTAGAAAACTTTATCAGACCTTGTTTTTGTTTAATGAAATAGCAGCAACAAGTCAAAAATAATTTTTTATTTTACCCAAGACGGAAATTTTATATGTGCTCAGTTAGACGAAAATTTTAAATGTGCTTTTGCTATAAGGAATATGCATTTGCCGTTTCTAGTTCAAATTTCTGGAATCTAATCTTATGTTTGTTCTGAAACATAATTTGTTTGCTCTAATCTTCTTATTCTTTCGTTTTCGCTCTTATACTGTACATTGTTATTGTTCTTATAATACATGGTACTTACATTAGTTTGAGAATTAGAATGAAAACGCGCGAAGAATATTATTTATACTTTGCATCAGATGTTACACTTATGATACTTATCTTATTACATATACTATAAGGACACAGTTTATAAAGATACTTCTGTGTAATTGTAGAGACATTAGGTTATTTTAAGCAGGAGATAAGAAAAATTTGCAATGCCCTCGCCGGGACTCGAACCTGGACCTCTCGAATACGCGCCGAGTGTGCTACCGTTTCAGTACGAAGGCATGCAGAAAGGAGGGAGAAAACACCTTATATAATAACGTGAAGCCTGCCAGTGGGCAAGTGGTTAATATCATTGAATACTGGGAGTTCAATCCCAGTCGAGCGGGTTGTCTTCCTGGTTGGTTTGTACGTTTTTCCCTATTTGTAACGTGAATACGAGCCAGTTTGTCTTAAAAAGGACCTTTACTATGGACTCTCTTCCCTTAAACAAATATCCCTCGTGTGTTTTGACATATCCGTATAACTTAATCAAACTATATATAATATTATAGGTATCATTAGATAGTATTCATCACCACTGAATTGTACTGCTGTCATTATACTGCATGTTACTAAATCTTTACTATATGTATTACTTGTTGCAATAATATCTTTACCTGTTATTTTATATTCCGGTTACATTGTGAGTTACATTGTGAGTACAAATCTTGCCGATTCTCTCTTCTGCAACTCAAAAACAAAAGTTCTATAAAAACGTGTTAATATTGTTCATTTGTTTCGTCCCTTTTCTGATATATTTCATTGCTGATTTCCTTGTTTTAAAAGTTTTCGAATTATTCAGATTCTTTTAAAGCCGTAATAGAACTTTGCAAATTATTATTAATCATCTGATTTTGGAAAAATCTGTTCAGGACTAAGTATTAGTTTTTTATTTCACCACCTCATGTGTCGCTTTTGTAAATTCGTGTTTAGTAATTAGCTGATAATTAAGATTTAAGAATTTTCAGTACGGTAATTAATATAGCTTTAATGGATTAGATAAGACAGGGGAAATTACCTGCGCAATTTTTGTACTTCGCATCTGGTTATAATTATTTCCCGAAGTCATGTTAGCAGATGTCTCGCTCAGATACCCGAGAGAAATAGTTTAACATAATTAACTTACATGACTCTATAATTACCTTGACTATGATTGAGTCCGAATGATGTTATAATTGAATTATCTTACATCTTCACTGATTTTGCATAACGGGAAGAAACTTAGGGAATTCAAATTTCTTCAAGTTTCTTAGCTTATTTAGAAATAAATGAATTATTTTTATATTAATTTATTATACATTTTTGTTTATGTAGTTTGAATCTAGCAAAATGTTTTAACAATAAGTGATTTTCTTTCAATACTAAAAGTTACCAATTTTGTTACTGAAGTAGAGATTTCGTATTATCAGTACGCGTAAAATAAATCTTTAAAGATGACTTTATAAAGCATTTCATGTATACTGCGATTTATGTACGTCGTTACAAATGTTCTCGTTAATAGCAATTTCTGGGAGGTTAAAAAAGCTTAAATGAGTTTACTGATAACTCTGATAAGAATTGCTCTCTTGAAATTTTTGTAGAAACGTACATCTGAAAAAGCTCTAGGACATAAGAAATTAATCTTAGGGTTCGTTCAATGGTCACAGAGAGTTCATTGATTTTTAATGATAGTTAATTCCACTGTGACGTTTCGATCACAGTGGAATTACTATCAATCGATCATTATTAACATACAATGTACGAAACGCTGTAGACACTAATAGTGAATTATCACTATGTCTTGTAAGTACTACAGAGACTGAAAAAAGGGTGTAAAGGACCCTTTTCTTTGAATCAAATAAAAATTAACAGATGGCACCCTTCGTGCTTACAAAAGCCAACAATTATGTCTTAAATCATAAGTGATAAACTAACTACGAGTAAAATAAGAAGGGTAAGTTAGCCTAATGGCCGCACAATTAGAACAACGCGCAAGCTGGCTCGGCGTAAGAAGCCTAATGGCGAGAATAACGCAGCGCTGCAGAATACTGCTAGCAAAAGAAACAATTTAGCAACATTCCCTTCAGCAGGCAGAACGTGCTGTGATTCTACCCTCTAAAACCTTCCTTTAAATACTCTCTTCTTTCTACCTCGTTTGAATATCACGCCAGATAGAAATTTACATTCTGGAAGGAAAATGGAAATGAAGAGGATAGGAAAGCGGTCTAACACAAAATACTAGCTAGAAAATAAATCACATAATATCCATACTGATTCTAAGCTTCTCATCTTGGAAATTTAGATATTCACACAGCGTTCTAGAATGCTGAATACGCATTTCTGAATGTTAATTTCTTGAATGTTTATCTCTTCTATTCATGTTTATCATGGTTTTTAAAGAGGGACGGAAATGTATGTAATTTTCGCGTAATGAAAATCATTTAAAAATAATTCGATTCTATATTTATCTTAGGGATGACTGCTTTATGTGATCAGAATATTAAACAAAGCAGTAATTAGAAACTCGGCAATAATTTGAAGCTCCAATTAATATAAAATTATCTCTCACAGCTAGGATCGTAAGTGCACTTAGATTTTGTGCAATATCACTAGTTTGCGTAGCCGTTAATTTATATAGGATTCAAAATTTAATCTAAAGAATGCTGCTTTTATAAAGTTTTTTTTCTCTTTGACATTTGACGTAAGCAAATATTGGCGCCTTCGGATATCTTCATATTTTTCCTCAGACTGTATATTCACCTTAAGATTAAACCCGCTAAAATCGATTACTTGACTTGGAATGAATACGCTATAATTTATACCCACTTGATGTGTATTAAATTAGACGGTCCTGTTTACCGTTCAAAAAAACCTCATTATAAGACTTCCTTTTAGTAATATTATCGTTAAAAATAAAAAAAAGTGTTTTAGTTAGAATTTAATATTTAGAACTTCAATCAGAAGATGCTTAAAAAAACGAAAAAGAAATCCTTTAACAAAATTAATTAACACTCCTCTCGAAGGAAATTTGTGATACAAAATGCGAATGAAAGTATATTATACGGATTGCATTCGCAGTGATGGCTGTCATGCAAGAACGATTCAAGTATTTCCAAAATAAGTTAGTTTGCGTATATATTACTTAAACATAATTCTAAGCCAAATGCGGTTGTGATTTTGATCCTTTGTTGAGACTTAATATATAGAAAAGACTCGATTCCAGTTTAATTCTAATTCAACTGAATTGTTTGTAGAGTCATTAGGTTATTTCAGAAGCAGGAGTGATGAAAAATGAGGAAAGCCTTCGCCGGGAATCGAACCACGGACCTCTCGGTCACGCGTCGAACGTGCCGACCACTACACCACGAAGGCGAGAGAAATATCTTATATATTACGCCTTTTAAAGGGTGACTAGGGTTTTGGGGACCCAATCGCCAAATCCCGGTAGTGGAAAATCTTCATCCACCAGTTTTTAGTTGCAGTGGAGAATCTTCATCCAGCCCATTTTTAGTTCAGGCGCCAGTTGTAGAGTCATTTTTTTGAAGCAGGAGAGATGAAAAATGAGCAATGCCCTCGCCGGGAATCGAACCATGGACCTCTCGAATACGCGTCGAGCGTGCTGACCTTTACACCACGAAGGCATGTAAAGAAGGCGGGAGAAATACCTTATAGGTTTTTTTAATTGTTTTCAATTTATTGTTTAGAATTCATTCTTGTGACCCTTTCAGAATGAGATGATCTTCTACCAAAGTAATGTAATACACGATAGATTTAACAGAGATTAAACTCAGGTTCCCAAATAACAAACAGAAATTTTGGCTCTTAAAAACTGACATCCACATAGACATTTATCATATATTTTGTATGTTTGATGTGGCCGACTGCAGCTAAAAGAGATGCGCAACTACATATTATAGCAGTCCCATGTAAAAAATTTTAAGTTTCAACGTCTACTCGTTTTTGAGTTATGCGAGTGCATACATGCGTACTTGCATACGAAAAAATATGTACATATGTACGAAACCTCTGAATTCATTTTAAATTCATTTTGCAATCCGTTTTGGGATAAAGAGTCCTTGTCTTTGAAATATGATACCCGAAATTTTTCGACACTCTATTTTACAATACTTCTTTTACTTCGTACAAGGAAATAAAAAAAATATTTTTCACCTAATTTAGGTAAATAATGGATCAGCAAATAGAAACGCTACAATTTGCTGGATACTCACACAATACACGTCGAAAAAAAAAGCTTCCTAAAACATATAAAATTTAAGTTCTGAACTTATGATCACCAAATTAGGTAGTTTCTGCAAAACTTCCTGTTTTGCTGAAATATCTAGATTTGATTAAATTATCCAGTGTTGCAAACGTTTCTCTATCTGTTTCAAGAATGCAACAGATAAGAAATTAAAGCATTAAAAATTAATAAATCTGTTTACCTTAGTAAATTCGACTAACGGGAGAGAAAATTGTGCCTTTCATTCAAGATTAATCTCTCAATCACTTAACCAGGAATAAAAGAAGTCACCTGAAATCAATGGGTTTCTGATGCTGGGTGCACGGCTAGGCTGCACAAAATATGAATGCGATCCACTTTCCCTTAAAGAGTCCTCCATAAAGGCATTCCTACCCACATGCAAAAAGCTACAGATTTGCTTTTCTTCACTCATTTAAACTAATATAATAACTTGAGCCACTTTATAAATCTGATGATATCTTAAACTGTTC
The DNA here is from genome assembly GCA_000611955.2 of Stegodyphus mimosarum. Lineage (NCBI taxonomy): Eukaryota > Metazoa > Arthropoda > Arachnida > Araneae > Eresidae > Stegodyphus > Stegodyphus mimosarum. The sequence goes on from KK114452.1 coordinate 73,340, forward strand.
TTTTCAGTTATTGGTAAGATTTTGTATGCAAACAGGGATAGAACGTTCGACTCGAGAGTGATCGCTACGATGTAAGTTAGCTACTCATGCTGGTGCTTTATATCCCCGTTTGATTCCTCATTTTCAAATTCTTATATTCTATCAGAAACAAGGAAGCACAATAAGATAGAGGTCTTATTATGAAAGCCGTTAAGAAAAGTAAGCTAAATCCTGCGAAGCCTTTTTATCTAAATTGGAAAAAAAATCTTTATTTAGTTGTCTCAAAAGATATCCCTTTTAAAACTTTAATATTCATCACTTATTTCAGAAAAAATATTTACACGTAAGTAAAACATGAAAATTGTTCTAAAGAATGTTATATAATGATATGACAAACAATTTAAGTAATATTACTACCTTATAAAAATGTAAAATATCGCTTTTATCTTGTCTGCCGCAAGTTCAATATTTTATTTTTAAAACGTATTCGTGTTCGATTTAACCGAGAATATTCTTCACTAAAATTACTGATAATTGTATTATATTTGTGAACCAAAATCCATTCCGAATGCAATTTGCTTACATTTGTTTTAATGCAATTTAACATTATTCTTTTTTCTGCAAAAATTTCATAAAAGAATTTTGCTATAAAAGTTGTACTAATTGTTGACCTCAGAACCATACACTGAAACATATTGGAACATATTGTAGGTAAACATTTATGCAATGCATTTGATTTATATTACTTATGAAACTTTCTAACAAATTATATATCTGATTTATCGCTGCATCTTCAACCGTAGCAACCGAGCAGGCATTTTAAAATTAAAAGAAGCAGCCGGATGGTAACACATTTTCAGAAACGTAGATTTGATAACTTAAATAAAATAAAAATCCGTTCCGCCTTCCGGGAATAATTATTAAGGATCCTTTTATTTTTTAAAATTATTCTGTAGTTACATACGAGCATGATGCTTATATCCGAAACTGAGCCACAGGTTTACGGCCATTTTTAAATTAGTCCCTTCCTGCGTGGCCGTTTCCACTCAGAGATAACTCTGCGTAATGGTATTATTCAATGGCAGCACAAACAAAATCGTTTCGAAACGCAATTCAGAAATAATGTGCCGAATGGGATTTCGTGGAATGGGGGCCCCTTCTATCAGGCTAAATCGGAATAAATTTACGGTCGACGTATTAAATGTGGAATGACCCGACTTTGCATTCGTTTGAGCGAAACTTCCCATCCATTCTCCTCACCCACCCTCCTTTACTCTTCTGGGGAAACTGCTAGAGATAATGGGAAAACGGTCTTCGGAAATCGTTGCAACAAAACGGCTAGTCCTCTTTCTCTATTCGTAAATAGAAGCACAGTCTCTGATAACTTCGGCGTGTTTATTTTTCGAGGATTTTGCTAATCATTCATTATGACTTTAAAAATTAATATTTCGCGTTCAATGAAGTTTTCATCATAATGGAATAGGAATAAAGGTATTTTGCATATATTTTGGAAATGTAATTCCGCTTGGACTTATCGACGAAGCTAACCGGGAAGATAATAAGCTTTTAAATTCATATAATATCGCTACCGAAATTATCATTTTAATCAGAAAGTGTATTAAAAGACTTCCACGCGAGAGTATAAAATTTCTATTACCTGTCAAAACGGGCCTTTTCCATTTGCTGGGAGTGGAATCTTCCGTTGAATCTTTAACAGAACCTAAACTCTGGTGCTGTGGGAAAGCTGAAAAGAAAGAAGAAGTAGGAAAGACTCTAATAGCTGTATCTAAAGAATACATTAAAATACTTTTGTCTTTTATGTTTTATATTGGTAATGCTTAAATTACACATGTATACTGCATTGCTCTTTAATAATGCTAAATTTCTAAGTTCTTTTAGTGAGAGGTCAAGTTTCTTTAAAACTAAATAAAACAACATAATGCATCTTCAGAGTACAATAGCAACAAAATTTTTTTTTTATGAGAAAATTATTCTGCCCAATCTGAATAAACGGTACTTCTTTGTTGTAGTGGCTTCTGATATATTGAATCGCCAATCAACCTAGATATCTTGCCAATGTCTGGATATGTGTTCTTATACTTCGCCACGTGATCGTATATTAGCATAGTGTTGCATTTTTGCTGTCGTCATGCGTTGTTGTACTATTAATTTTTGACGAAGCTTTTAAATTCGTTTTGTTTATTTAAAAATATATCCATTTTTTGCGAATATGACGTTAATAATCGTTAATTTATCAAGTAGTGAGGTGGATGCCACATAATATTTTGAAGAAAGAGCTCTTTTACCCACAAATGAATACAGGAAAATGGCCACAACATTACACTTTATGCTAATAACGAATCCATTCGGAGATGCAATGTTAAAAATAGCAAAAACTAAAAGGATTCCTCTTTGCAAATTGGCTCAGCGGTTTCAAATATCGTTCGTCTCTTCTATTAGACATCCATAAAGTGGTGTGTCAAACAGCTTAATAGATTTGAAAGTGCTGCAGCTAATTGGAATAATTACATTCATTAAAATAACAATGAGAAGATAAAGGACATGGATTTTTAAAAATATTCTTAGGAAACGACATGTAAATATTTTTGCCATTATTATAATGTTATTTATTTTTACAGTCTCGCTTCACGAGCTTGGCGAAATTGTAGCTGAGATCTTGGCGTATATCTAAAATCGCCAAGTATGATTGGGGACCACTGTAACAAAGAAGTACCGAATAAACATTCAGAATCAGTATAGTGCCATTTATAGAGTTGAGCAGGGGAAAGGAGAAAAATAAAATTTATGAAAATGTATGAATACGATTTGATGGAGAAGATGAAAATTAAAATCACTGGCTAAAATCGACTGTTTGTTTTTTGATAAATTTTTTCTCAAACTTTTTGCATTCACCAAAATTATCAACAACTACCCCTTTGCACTCCCGAAGTAACTCTCGATCACCACTTGATTTGATGTGGTAACTCGAGAGGTGATTCTCCGTCACCACTAGGTTTGACGCGGTAATTCGAGCGGTAACGATGTTTGTTTAGGTTTGGTTTGAGCATTATCGCTTCGTTAGTGTTTTCAGAATGCGTGTCTCAAAGCGTAAAAAATAACTGCTAATTTTTAATTGTAAACAGATTCTTACAATTTATTGTTACATATGCGTCTTCGGCGTTAGTTCGAACTCGATACTCGTGGAAATATGAATATTATTCTCAAAGTTGCGGAGACCAGTAAGCATGGAATACGATGAAGGAATCAGTTCTAGTGTAGTCAAACTCGAGTTCCTGCTG
>KK114452.1:83917-107915 GCA_000611955.2 Stegodyphus mimosarum
GACAAAAGATAAAGGTAAAGAGAAGGAGAGGAAGACTACGAATGAAGCGGCTAAACAATGTGGGAAAGTGGTTAAAGAATTTTGGTGTCAATAGATGGAGGGCTGCTGCGTTGGATGGGTAAAGATGACAGAAAGCGACTGAGATCGCCCTGGCCGGAAATCGGCTCTAGATCTTGAGAAGAAGAGAAAAGCTCTCGACTAATCTTCAATTCAAAGGGATTTACTGCTATAAAGATATACTTAAAACGGGAGATGGGACGAATCCAAAACTTTCTTGATATCGAATGGAAATACTAAATAGTTCTGGAATCACTCCAAACGTTCTATAAATATAACGTATTGCAGAGTTATTTAGAACATTTTTTGGAGCAGGAAATATGAAATAATCAATGGTGCCCTCGCCAGGATTCGAGCTCTGGACTTTTCGACTGCTAGTCGGACATGCTTTCCGGTTACACCAAAAAAAGCATGCGGTAAGGACAGAGAAAATACCTTGCAAGATAAAGAAAGAAAAATAATATTAAAGTATATTAAGCTATTATCTCCATCCTTTCTGCATATAATTGGAAGCATACTCGACGCGTATTCGAAAGGTCCAGGGTTCGAGTCCCAGCGAGGGCTATGCACATTTTTCACATCTCCTGTTTCAAAATAACCTAATGACTTTATAATAATAATTAATATTAAAATGTTTAATTGCCAAAAAAAATTGAAATTCGCGTTGAGGGAAAAAAATAAAAAAACACAAATTTTAAAAATTCACCTATACTTATAAAGAAAATACAAAAGAAATTTAATAAATGAAGTATATAAGTAAAACACCTGAATGTGCGATTTATTGTTTGCAATATAATTCGACGAAAAATGTTTTAGTAACAACTGAAATTTCTTACATTTTTAAATATTTTTTTAAAAAACAAATGTAAAAGGAAGAGTATTATTTCAAGAAATAATGTATATTAGAACAAAATATGGCACTATAAATTCTCTTCAGAAAATTAAGAATGTGGCATCCCATGAAGTGGGAGTCCAAGTCCTCTGGAGTCATAGCATTTGCGTTCTTCTTTTAACGAATGCTTTCGTTGGATTTATAAACCTAATCTCTTCAGAGTTTTGAATTAAATCATTTAATGGTTTTTTAAGATAGGATTCCGTATGATGAGATGATGAAAAAACATGCGAACATTCGAGTTTGTATTTCAAGCAAGATTCAAAACTCAATCGACCGATCCGTAAAGGCAAGTTGAAAATAACATGAAAATAGTGAATTCTTGAAATTAAATATCCCGGCCAATTTTTGTCGTACGGGAGTCAAACTTCTTATATATTATAACGAGTACAACATTTTTAGCAAACCTAAGTATAAGAACCGAGAGACCGAATAAAAGTTAGATTCCGTTATTTGTCGAAAATATATTTTTTAAATTTGATATTGAAGAAACCTGAATGTTTTCGTCATTTAAAACACCTCTGTAATTAGAAGTGTACGGCTACGACCAACGATTGAAAAAATAAAGGCTGAGTAAGGATTTTAAGCCCGCTAAAGGGGTGAGTATATACATATACATATATATATATATACACTCACGTTTGTGAAAATTGCAACACCATGAAGGACTTACGCGAGTGAGCTGAAATTTTCAGGAAATGCAAAGTAGCGCATGATATGCAAATGATTAGAATTGAAAATCCGTAGCGCATGCGTATGCTGAGCAGCGCCCTCTGAACGGCTGATGGATCCGAATAAATAGACGGCTGTAGCGAGGCGTGTATGGTTATCGGTGGTTATCTGCTAGTGGTAAACGTTAACTCAATCTGTACTTATGCCTCGTCGACGAAAGAGAGCGAGATTTGAACAACTTACAGAGTTTGAACGAGGGAGAATCATCGGCCTTCGTGAAGCTGGATTGTCGTATCGTGCAGTAGCCTCTCGTGTGCAGCGTAACAGCAGCACAGTGATGCGCGTTTGGAAGCAGTGGACGGACGAGTGTCGGACAACTCGGAAATCCGGGAGTGGACCCCGAAATGTGACGTCAGCTCGCGATGATAGACACCTGGTCCGCATGGCGCGGACGGACCGTACAGCTTCCTCTAGACAATTGGCAGCACTGTGGTCAATAGCTACAGGTGTTTCATTGTGTGCTTCATCAATTCGTAGACGTCTGCTGCAGTGTGGACTGCGCGCACGGACTCCTTTATACAGGATCCCCCTAACGCACGACCATCGCCGCCTGCGGCTACAATGGGCCAATCAGCATAGAGACTGGCGTGCTGATTGGCAGCATGTCGTGTTTTCTGACGAATCCCGCTTTAATTTGTGGTACCATGATGGCCGCATTCGTGTCAGACGCTATGCCGGTGAACGCCACCTTCCGGAGTGCATTATCGAACGCCACAGTGGACGAACACCCGGAGTTATGGTCTGGGGCGCCATAGCATATCATAGACGATCTCAATTGCTACGAATTGTGGGCAATCTGAACAGCAACCGGTATATCCGTGAAGTTCTACAGCCCGAAGCTGTTCCCTTCCTTCAAAGCTTGCCAGGCGCTGTATTTCAACAGGACAATGCCCGCCCTCATACTGCTCGGATTGTTAAATCCTTCTTTGCAGCGCAGCAGGTACAGCTTCTTCCTTGGCCTGCGTGTTCCCCGGATATGTCGCCAATTGAACATGTGTGGGATGTCATTGGTCGGCGTCTTGCTCGTGATCCTCGTCCTGTTGCGTCTGCAGACGAACTTTGGGTACGCGTACAAACGATATGGAATGCTCTTCCTCAGTCAGACATTCAAACTTTGTTTGACTCCATGCCACGTCGTGTAGCAGCACTTATTGCGGCGCGTGGTGGCCACACAAAATACTGATTCTGATCTCTTGTTCTTGTTTGTTTGCTTTGAACATTTAATCATTTATTTGTACCACTACCACTCAACTGTGTATTAAATTGCATTCAATTATGACGATTCCTTCTTGGTGTTGCAATTTTCACAAACGTGAGTGTATATATATGTAGATACTCACCCCTTTAGCGGGCTTAAAATCCTTAGAGAAGAAAGGAGGATAGAGGAACACAAATATATATATATATATATAAACGTTTGGTATCGCTGATTGCAATAAACAAGAGAGGTGTACACTAGATATTATAGTAGTCTCATATACAAAATTTCAACGTCCTAGGCTTTATACGAGATATTTCAATATTTCATATATTTTTCAGTTATACGAGATATATACATACATACATACGCACATACATACATTCGTGACTATACACGAATTATAGACGTAGTTATACATTCGTGATGCGACATTGACACATACACACATACGTACGAAAAAATCCCTTTGAAATTCATTTTACTATCTTTTTTGGAAAAACCATAATTTATTTTGTACGGAATAAAGGATTATTTATTTTGTACTTCGTATTAGGAAGTAAAAATGCCTTCCAAATTGCAAATGTGTTCAGCTAAAATGCTGGATATCTCTATAAAAAGACATTAAAAAAATAAAATGGGGAAGCACAAAGAAAATAGCTGATTTCAATAAGAATTAAAACAAACTTTACAATTAACTCGTTTGTAAAAAAAATAATAATAAAAATAAAAACATAAATAAATAAATAAAACATCTTTCATTTAATTAGTAAAACTGTTCAAATAATCATATTCATTATAACTGCGCTCGAAATTTGAAACAAAAGAGTTATAAAAATATTTTTTTATGTAAGATATATGAGAAAGTTACCTAATAAATTCAATTTTAAAATCTTAATTCTCAAAGCCTCACAATAACTAACGCACGATATTTAAAAATTTGTTGATCTCTAGTATATTTTACTCTTCTTTTTGCATATGACCTCAAATTTCTGCTCTGTTTACCTTAGTGAATGCTCCCAAATTTCCATACTGCATGGCGTAGTTCTTCTTCATTTTATTAATTCGATTAAATGGGTAATTAGGAGCCACTAATGAGCGATGCAATCACCAACCACTAATATTCTAATCTCGGTCGCTCCGCCGTCATTAGCTTCTCTTTTATCTGAAAAGGAGCCATCATTCCTTTCCCATCAAATAAAATTCGAATTTTAGAATTTAATGCTTTAATGTAGCAGAATAAAAATTATCGAACTGTTTGAACATACGCATGGGATAAAACTGCACGCATTTGAAAACATATATCGATAAATAATATCTGGTTATGTAGATTTTCCTATGAATAATGCTAAGTGTGGATTTTTTTCTACCAATGATATTAATTCCTCGAATATTTGCATTGCTAGCTGTAGAATATTGACGCCTTCATCAGCAAGTATATTGAACATCTGTTGCCCGGATGCGTACGTAAGCAATACGAATATATAAACCTATAGTGTGTATTGCTAGGAGCAAAAAAAAAGGAAGTAGAATCAATTCCTTTTTTTTCCAGCAGTTACACGGGACTTACTATTTTTTCTTTAATTAACATACTGAATAAACGAAAAACTTCTTCCATTGTCTTGAAGGTTAAATTCTGTGATCCGAAATAATTTATTCAAGATGAATATGTATTTACTGCACTGAATATTGTGAATTGCAAGCTTTAGTAGGACTGTTCCGATTACATTACATTTATCGGAGCGTTTTCATATCGATCTCAAGGTGTGGATGAGACAAGTTTTGGTTTTCAAAACTAACCGAATGTTCAAAAGAAAATCTAATAAAAGCAGTTGATCAAGAAATAATCAGTAATACAGAAATACACGATTCGTTAAAAGTTGCTTGTCAGCAATATATAATATCTTGAGCTACATTCAGTTAACGCAAGTGTCTTTGGCTTAGAATGTTGTGGGAGAAAGCGTATATAATTTACTCATTTTCACAAAGATTCTTTTTTCTAAGGGACTGCAAACTAAGAATTTTAATTGCCTGCGCTCGAAATCATACGGCAAAAACGTACGCCGTTTTAACATAAAACTCTTGAAGTAAAATTACTGGAGAAAAGATAAGTCCTTTGTTTTTTAGGAGTTTACAAATGGTTGAGTGAACAAGATCGTTGCAAATTAGTAATTCGACTTTGCGAATGGACTAGCTGCGTAAGTATTTTTGTGAGTGCATAAGTATTTCCATACGTGTAAAATGAGTGCGAGCCAATTTCTCTTAAATGTCTACGTTAGCATTCCTTTCCTGAGCCCTCTAGCGCTTCAGGTATTTAATATGAAGATCTCTTGAGCAAAACATGTGAATTATTCGTAACAAAGTAAAACAGAATAAAAGGGACGAAAACAAACAGACAGATGTCTTGTTTTGCACCCGCTAAGTCTTTCTGCACCGATGGGCGAAAAATCAAGCTTAGGTGCGAAGGAAAGTTACATAGAAAAGTGGGCAATTTTGTATTTCAGAGGAGAGTAAAAAGAAACTTCGTATATTTTACACGAGTTAGAAAGACCAGAAAGAAAGATGGGACAAAGTAAAATTAAAATAAATGTCCCAAAAGTAATAGAAAAAAAAGGGCTATAGTCGTTTTTGATTTCTAAAAGAAAAAGAAGTAGAAAATATTCTAAAATACGATTGAGTCCATGATTGTAGTCAAAAGGGAAGGAAGCTGTGTTCATTTACAATAAATATTGTCTCCCAGGTGCGTGTAATGAATGGGTTTGGTAGAGTTAAATAGTTGCGGTGATAGGGGAAAAATAAAGAAAAGATAAAGATTGGGGGTCCATTTACATAACAGTGTAAGTCTAGTTGAGAAGCTAACTTAAGCAAAGACAGGAGCTCTGCTATGACTCTGCCTCCATCATTTGAGATCACAGCGGCTTCATGGATAATACAGTGTATGTGTCTAAAACCGAGAAACCTCTGAAACACTAAGTAATTAAGTGTAATTGTTTTAGCTATGAGCGTCTGCAAGACCAAAAAATAAGGTAAAATGATGTAAGAAATAATATTTACATACATATAAATAAGGAAAAATAATACACTGGTTATCATTAAGGAAAAATCACAAAATAGCGATAAATCCCTCAAAAATTAGCCAAACCGTGTAAAATTTGAACATGTTGCCAAGTAAGAGTAGCTGATTAAAACTGCAACATGTAAATTAGTGGCGCTGCACTCGGAATACGTCATCTGCGAGAAGCATAAAACTCCATGTTTGAGAGCAAGCCCACATATTTCATTGCGATAGTGACTGAGATAGCCAATTTGTAACAATGACCTCCAGACATCATTTGCCTGCAGAACTACGATGGAGAGCCATTGGGAGACTAGAGGCAGGACAAAATCAAACAGAAGTGGCCAGATGGATAAAATGCGAGTTCTTCTAAGGTTCATAGACTTTAGAGGCAATTTCAAACCACAGATTCGGCATCTAGGAGGTTCAGCCAAGGACGGCCAACTGCTACGACGAGCGCTGGTAACCGATATTTGACATTATGTGCAAGCAGGAATAGAACCGCTACTCCGACTCTTCTTAGATCCTCCCTTGCTGCAGCCACGTGTAGGTTGGTGTCAGCGTCAACTGTGCGTAGAAGGCTTCACGAAGGTAGTCTGTATTCCAGGCGACCAGCCATTTGCGTGCCGCTCAAGTCACGCCATAGGAGGGACCGTTTGTAGTGGGCACGACAACATGTCCACTGGACGTCTGATCAATGGAGGGCTGTTCTCTTTACGGGTGAGTTCGGGTTTAGTTTAGAAAGCGATAGTAGGCATTATTGGATATGGGGAGAACCTGGAACCCATTATCATCCGTCAAACATTCGTGAAAGAGATGCATACGGAAGAGGCAGTGTCTGTGTTTGGGGTGGTATCGCTTTGGGTGCATGCACAGACCTCCGTGTCTTCCCAAGGAGAACCGTAATTCAGGTTTATAGAGATGACATCCTTGATGCTTATGTGTACCCATATGCCGGGGCAATGGGTGATGCTTTCTTGTTACATGACGACAACTCAAGACCACACAGGGCTCGCATCGTAGATGATTATCTTCAACAGGAAACAATTATGCGCATGGAGTGGCCAGTTCGATCCCCGCACTTGAATCCTATCGAGCACGTTTGGGATGCTTTAGGGAGACGTCTAGCTGCTCTCAATCCGCCCCCTCAGACCACTTCCGCGCTTGCAACTGCTTTGCAAGAGCAATGGCTCTCGCTTCCTATGGAACTGATAGACCGCATAATTGAAAGCAACACAGATCGCTGTATGTGTTTTATTGCTTCTAGAGGCGATCATATTCGATATTGAAGGCACTTTTTCTATAGCAAACTGACATCTTCGATTTGTTTATTTTATACATGTGCTAATTTCTATACTACCATAATTGTCTGCTAATTTCTTTTTGTGTTTTTTGATACTTTACTACGTTTTGTACATTGTGGGTAAGGTTCATAAAATTCTACATGTAACTTTTCAGTAATCTTGATTTTCGTGATTTTTCCTTAAGTTATGATAACCAGTGTATAATAGGTAATATATAATATAATAGGTATATATATATATATGTGTGTATGTATATATAATTAGCTTAAATTAGAAATATATAAATACCCTAGCATAATTATATGCACAAGAACATAAAGGAGATTTTATTTTATAAGAAGTAAAGTTCAATTTAAGAAGTTAGCCTTAAAGGGAACAAAGACTACAAGAATTGTAAGCTGTTAAAGTTAAGGTTATATCTGGGAGTAGGTCTTTAAAGCTGGGGTGTCCAACACGCAGGCTTCGTGTGGCTTAAACCAAGCAACAATACCATCCAAGAAACTAGTGAAAAAGAATTATGATGAGCCCACACTTGATGAATACATTTTAATGTTGCCATCGGGGTTCGAGGCTGGCTTTCAGTGTATATGAGCGGGAGCGAAATTAAATGCTTTTTGAGTGGAGTGGCGGTTCAAATCTTCTTTTGACTTGAGAGTGAAGTGATTAATATATTATTTGTGTTTGTACGTATCGCCAAGAGGCAGATATCAATATTAGTGTTTCCAGTTTTTCTCCTGTTCAAGCTGCAATGGCTGCCAGATATGTCATATTTTCAAGTGCATCAATGTCTGTTAAAATTGGTGAAGTATTGGCAAATCCTACTTCGAGTTGTGTGCGAAATTATTTCCTAGATTTTGTTTTATCGTTTGTGAAGTTAAAACATGCTAAGTGAATATGTAGAGTAAAAATCAGTTTGGTGTATTAATGTTGCGTATATATGGTTGGATTGGTTTGATTCATTTGACTACGGTAAAGCGCTCGAGGGCTATCTTCCTGAAGGATATCTTTGTGGAGGATTTTCCAAGAGAAACTGAGTCGTATACGCGTTATACATGGAAAAAACCGCCAAAATGTCCATGCAGCTAGCCCGTTCACGGAATTCGAACTTCGGACCAAACTGCCACTTTTCAACGACTTTTCCCTTCGACCGCTGGTGGGCCTCTATGTTCATAATGGATGCCATATTAAATAACAGTATTTGGATTTTTTAAAATGTTTTTTATTCTGATTTTTACTGCTGTGGGGGCATGCTATATCTTCCTTTTGACATATTTTACATTCAGATTGACTCATTATTTCAGTTAGTACTCCTATGAAAACATTGTTGTTACATGTCATGAAAAGGATTCTTGAATGAACATTCGCCATAAAATTAGCCATTTTGTCGCACTACATAAGCTGAGATATTAGATCAGTGTTTTGAAAGAAGTGTGTGGTAAATCCTCTCAAGGAGTCTGGCAAAAGCTTCATATTGAAATCGATATTTGATTTTTTTTTGTTTACCACATCGTGTGGGTCTGAACTACCATTTTCTAAGAAAACGCGTCAATATAATAGCATTTGAGCGGATTTAAATGCTGGCTTTTGAAATATAAGAAATGGTTAAGTCCTGACAGTTCAAGAAAATATCAAGCGAAGATTTCAAATAACAAAAGACGTATTTAAATTACGAAATTTTCCAGTGCAGAGATTTAATACAGTAAGTATTGAACAGAAAGTGAATAACAATGAAGTTATCTCTCTGAAAAGAATAAAATAAAATTACTGGTAAGGGAATTTCATTAACGTTTGTTCGAGTTTCGAGAACAGCTCTATCAAGATACATTTTATCTTAGAAACCTTATATTAAATATTAGTAACTCCTTTGGTAGAAATGACGATATATATTTCTAATATACAAATGTACATTTTTTAGTTCGAATAGAAACAAAGTAAACAATTTACGAATTCGATATTCACATATTTTATAATGAATTTAAGTAGAGTGATTTTATTAAAATGTTAAAAAAATTTGACGTCAAGTTTAGGGAAGTTTCTAATAAGTTATCGGAATTATCTCGCTATCTACACTGGTGATCTAAGTAAAGGGAGTTCGTATTTAGGGAGCTAGCAATTTTCTCGAAACGTACGAGGCAAAAATTATGTTTCCAAATAAAAAAGGAAATTTTTAGTATAGAATGTACAAGCGTACACATACATACGATTGAACTATTTAGGGAAATGTTTGCTAAGAATTCAACGCAGCATTTTCCACGCTTCGTTCTCCTGCACTTAACGGCGACTTTCATGGCGTTTTTTGCAACAGTTGGTGAAATTTCAAAGCGTAGAGTTAAAACAATTAACACCAAAGTTTGGTTAATGGACTGAGGTGCAGAATCGTCAACAAAATGGAAACAGGAAATTCTCAACAGTAGATTGCTAGAGGTTTGCATGTAACATCCAATGTCGCGTGTAACTTACGGAAATAGTTTAAGCATACGGAATTCCTAGACGTACAGCCTGTGCGAAGTCATCCAAGAGCCATGATGGTCTATAATAATCGATATATGTCCATTTCAGCTAGGCGTAATACAAGTAGGAATGAAACAGCTTTTCCTCTCTCTTGTAACCTCCATGCGGCCATAGCAGGTCGTATTATAAGAGCGACTGTTTTAGAAAGATGCAGGAGATAGAATCTGTTTGTAAAACCTGTAATTTGCCTCTTGCTTACTTTGGGACACAAGAGAGTCCATTTAGCACGGTGCAGAAAACAACGACTTTGGACTCAATGGAGGACCGTTCTCGTGACGGATGAATTCCTATTGAGCCTAATCTCTGATTCTCAACATCTGAAGAGAAACAGGGACTCGTTACCTGTCCTTCAACATTCGAGAAAGGGGCCAGAATGGCATCGAAGTTTTGATGGTCGGAGCAGGCATCATACTGCACAGGAACACAGAACCTCCTGTCTTTGATAGAGACACTGTGAGTGCTGTTAGGTATAGGGAAGGAATCACTGAGCCTATGTTTGCCTTTCAGTTGTACAGTTGATTCTCAGTTCATGACAGCACTTGGCCAAATAGTGTTAATCCGTAGATGATTTTCTAGGAATATAAGAAGAGCTAGACGGAACGGTAGCCGAATCAGTAGATCTAAACCCAATATAACATATTTGGGACCATCTACAGTAAGCAATTTCAACTTGATTTCTTCTTCCCTAAACATTTTTATACCCGAAAACAACGCTGCTGCAGGAATCGGACATCATTCATAATACCTCATTTCGTAATACCTCTATTATGAAATGGGCCTGACCACGCCTATGAGTCTTACACACGATCATACATGTGTGATGACTGTTGCATGGTAATTTTATCCTATTATATCAGCCTATGCTCATACTTCATTAAAATCTGTCCATCACTTCTGATAGCCTTCCCGTCTTCAACCAAATAATAAACCAAATCTGAAAAACTGTCTTAATTTTGAATACCAGTGGACATTGCAATTCATGTAGTTTAAAACATTTCATTACCAATCCTTATTCATTCTATTTATCGTATAGCATATAAACACGAATAAATGTTTCATGACATGCATTTCCATAATGAATATTTTTTAGATTTACTTCAGTGTCGAGTTCGGAGATATATCTTAGAACCTGTTATTACTCCTGAATTTTGAAAATGGGTGACTTGAAATTTACCATTACCACTCCGTGTAATCTTAAGATATGCTTTTCTGGGATCGAAATATATATACCTTCAATAATCAAATAATTTTATGTTCTGTGCATATTGCGTTCAAGAAATATGTCCTGTCCCCAAAAATTATATTTATAAAACACGTTTTGAGTATCTTCTCAACGCCACTTAGTGTTTGAAAAATTAATAAGACAATTAAAATTATCAACAGTAAGATACCGGATAATAAATTATTCAGGGGAAGTTTGCGTTAGAAAGATGCGCACTTCAAGACTTAATTTCTAAAATAAACGTTCTGAAGCCTATGGAAGGCCAACAGGAAAAAAGTATATTAATGCAAATGAAGTAACTCATAAAGTAATTAATAATTAAAGTAATAAAATAATAAGATAATTAAATTAAAAGTAAAATTCAATGAAATGTAAAGAGATAAATAAAAAATTAGGGAATTACTAAATTAACGGTAAATAGTCATATAATAAAATAAAATACCAGCCATCTTAGTTGTGACTCCAAAGGGAATTAAAGTTCTCTCAAAAATTAAGAAATAGCCCAGCTGGGCTATGGATGAATTTAAGCTCTGAATGTAAGGCATAATCTAGTATTTCAGAGAATGATAAGGGGGAACTATTCGTTTTCAGCACACGAATGAAAAAAAGGTAAAACGCTTAAAAACCACCACTGATGAAAATAAATAGAATGCTAGATACAATATGAGAGTATGAAAAGAAATTTTAACGGAGATGTATAGCTACGAATACAAAGAGAAGAATCCAGCGCATTCTAATCACAATCTCTCTCCCAGTATAATTCTAGTTCCCGATAAAAGTTTAGCTGTTAAGCAGAATGTGATAAGGGAAACATTATCCCTGAGCATGAAGATTGATCTGCAAGATGAGAACAAGCGTAAGGTTCTCTATAACTGTCTTCGTCGGTTCGTCGGTTTTTGGCACGACGGTTTCGTGGTGCCAAAATGTCTGCAGGCTGCTCCTTTCCTTGGAAAGATATTAGGACTTAAGAATTTGGCGTAATACATATAGGTTTATTACCTGCAGTATTTCCAGGAAGGAAAAATTTTCCCGTTCTCATAAATTCATTTTACTTCCTGGAGACATGTGGGTGGCCGGTTCTCGTTCCTTAAAAGTCTCAACATCCGTCAAAAGGTTCATTTCTCGTGGAAAGACAGGCATGCATTCAGAACATAGAATCAGTTTTTAAAATAAAATTTTCAAGATCAAAAGCGTTTTCTGATGAAATTGTGGTTTAATTACATAAAAGAAGGTTAATTACATGTCAGGAAAGTCTTTTAAAATATAATTCTACGTTTGAGGTAGTTTAATAGCTGTAGCAAATACTAATTAAAAGCTGAGGTTGATTTGATCATCATTTAAATATATACTTACTAAAATTCATTGTTTTTGATAAAGTTTTGTTATAAAAAAATAAGACACACATATATATATATATAATATACAGGGTGTTCATAAAGAAAAACTACACCAATATGTGAACCTATAGGGACATATCTGCTTAGTTAATTCAAATGAAAATTCAGATGTTGTTATTTGAAGGTATGCTCTCAAGGGCGCAATGATTTTAAATAATAGAGCTCTCAAGGCGACGGCTACAGCGAAAATCTTTCGACATTTTCCAAAATCCACACTTTTCCTGCGGGAATTGATCAGCAAATTGAAAAACCATAAATGGCTTTGGAACGATACACTAAGACGAAATTTGCTGGCGCAAAACATTTACGAAGAAGAGCATTGTAAAAGACAATGCACAAGTGAAAGGGAGATTGAAACAAACTTCTTTTGGAAGTACAACTTTTCTTCGTGCCCATCTTCCCAGACGATAACGCACTGCATACTGGAGATTGTTGAAAACAATGATGAACACAAATATCGCAGAAAGAATCTGTATAACTGCAGAACTTCACATTTTATGGCATCTTTCAGGTCTGACAAATCTTGTGGATTTGATATGCATACCTTAGATTTAAGGCAACTCCGTAAACAGAAAACCATCGGATTGAGGTCGGGGGATCGCAGTGGCCACGAAACTGCAAAGTTAGTGCAGATCACTCTATCTCGAAACGTTTTATACATTGAAAACTCTAAATTCTAATAAAAGTTTTTTCCCTCTTGTACTGTCATTGAACCTTTACAATGATCTTCGTTGCAAATGTTTCCCCCAACAATTTTCGACATATATGTATCGTTTAAAAGCCATTTATGTTTTTTTAATGCTCTAATAGATTTTCTCAGGAAAATAGTGATTGTTGCTAGAAAATTTCGAGGTTTTTTTACTGTGACCGTAATCATGAGAGCACCATTGTTTTAAATCCTCGCAATTTAGAGCGCATATCCACAAATAACAATAACTGAAATTTCATTTCGATTTATTGAGCGGAGAGGCCTGGAGGGGTTCATATATAGGGGAAGATTTTTTATTGCCACCCTGTGTATACTGTGGCAATCAGTGTGAAAGTAGTAAAAAAAATCAAAATTTTACCTTCAGAACTTTGGCGTCTAATCGATGCAGAATCTTTCGTGGGTTGACTTGTTGGTTGCTGAATTTCTGTTGTAGGAATTAAAAAAATTAAAATGGAGAATAAAATTAATTACGACATAACAAAAAGGCATTTCGAATCATTTTATTAAATCTTTATTAAAATGAACATTGCATAATTTGAAATCACAGATTATAAAATTAAATATGATATAAATTTTGTAAATGCATGACAGAAAACAATAGTTGCACAGTCTAAAGAAAAGCTTATATTTTTTTAACTAATACGTATACTCAAAATAAGTTTTTCAAGGCTATGTCATAGATAGACTATCTAAATTCTGAAGACTTACCTCAACCATATACAAATTTTGGTTATAAAACGGAATTGTTCAATTTTCTTTGTGGATAGTTTTAAAATGCTAATTTTCAAACACACAAATTAAAAGAAGTTAATTCATGAATATATGTAATGAAACGCCTGACAGAAACTTGTCAAAACATGCTTTCTACCCAACCAAAGAAACCCAACCAAAGAAAACTAAAACTACGCTAGCAGAACGTAGATTGGCATTCCTTTGCAAAAATGTTGACAGAGTAAAATCTTTCGTGAATGCAGTGAGAGGATAAACATATCATACTTACTCTGAGTTACTGAGAGGATAAACATATACTGAATAGACAATAGCTATGTTCTTGAAGTTCCACAGGAACATAGCAGTTGCCTGTTCAGTGAGAATTTAGCTTTTTATAAAATGTCGCATTCTTGTAATGTATTTCTCAACAGCATAAAGCAACAACAGCTGCTTTTGTTTTTCTGAAGTAAAGAATTCGTTTTCCATTTTTGTTCACTAACCCCAAAGACAACTGAGGTGTTTGAGGACAGGCAAGTTGTTAATAAAGATGTTGTAATTTGATTGCTTTTCGAAATCACAGTCGTTTTCATCTTAAATGTTATCTTCGCTTCCACGGAGCCAACATGAATTTGTAAACGGAAGCCATGAAGAGTTTCTGTTTTAATAGTTTGTTCGCGAATTTATAACGACTCAACATAATGGATGTTACTTCCATTGTGTTGAGTAACCATTTCATGCTGCTGGGTTTCGAGTTATTATTCACTATATAGTAGAACCTTTCAAGTAATAAGAGTCGTCATCATCATCTGGTTGAATCCTCACGTACACAGTATCTGCTGCAATATAACTATGTATATAACTAACTTCATCAACACCTATCTTGAAACTCTTCTTGATTCGCTATTCATTTACAGTTAAAATGTTTTGCTACTCTAGTATGCAAACGTTCGTTTCAGTAAATGAAAACATTGACTGCAGAATTTTATTTCTCAGTAAGCGGAATGCTTATTGCACTTTTGCATTGGTTATCTTTAATAATTATATGAAACTTTAACATTTTCCAAGGGGCTGGGACATATTTGTTTCACGCGTTAAGTAAGGCTGAAAGAAATTAAGTTTTCTATGGAGACTTGAAATTTGTTATTTAATGCGGAGTGAGAAATGGCAGACTACTCTGTAGGTTTGTTTTTCTGCTCCTTTCATAGTTGACTAAATGGCTTTAATAGGTGAAAAATCAGACTCTAACAGCTTACGTCAAAGGGTTAATTGTTTAGACGAATTACCATAAATGCTTTAGATGCAATATTTGGATAAAATATCACGCATGTAATCATTTTCACATTTCACTTGTAACGTTCTACTGGTTCTACGGGGGGTTGACTCAGGAGAATTCCTGGGAAGTACTGGCTAGGATTTGTACTTAGGCAGTCTCAACCACGGGGTATATAATTTGATTTCACAGGACTAGAACCCGAATTTATTCTTAGGTTGGTTTAGGCTTGGCAGGGACCGTGCTGGTACTGTCGTGTCTCTGTTCCTCTGTCTGTGGTGAAGCTATATTGTTGGATTTCATTGGTTGTCCGAGGGGAAACGCCCCTATTGGTGGAGTCGGGTGATGACACATGACGTTGCATCCCGACTTAATGGGGCTTGTCGGCTTCGCCGGTTGGATTACGGCCCCGAGGATTGTCTTTGGGTGCCAGGATGTTATTCTATGTAAGGCGATCCTTGAGAATGCCAGGTAATAGAGTCCTGGTTTTCCGGTGTAACTGTTCTGCTGTTGTATAGAACCTTGAGAGATAGTGATTGCACTGAGAAAGGGTCGAAATGCCCTTTATTAAACTTTTTAACTTATTTACAGTACATCAACTTGACGCTGACATACTACGCCTCAACTTGGGCGGTAACTGAAACAGTAGAATCAAACTTAAAGTAAAAGGTATTCACAAATAGTAGAATTACACTGCAGGGGTTCATATAATTCTGTAGCCTACAGCGCACAAACGAGTCTAGTGGCAGCAGGATAATAGCGCTTAAGCCACGTCAAAACCAGCAGTACTGCTAAAAAATATAAATCCCTACACACTTGTAAATATAAATAAATATAAATCCCTACACACTAAATAAATATAAATCCCTACACACTTGTAAGGTTTATCCTAATTTTATTAACAGTTATTTCAAGTTATGCAATTGTCCCATCTATTCTAATTTCAGCTTACAATTTCTTGCCAGAATGTAGTTTCAGAAACGCAGTGAATGCAAATGAATAAGAGTACTATTTGAGTCGATGCTTCACTGACTTTGTTATGTATTACTTATTTCAGTTGTGATTTAAATTGTTTTAAAGGTAATGATTTAACTTATTTTGCTTCAGACTTAAAGATTAATTTGTTTTTATTTTTGTAGTTGAACTTAAGTTTCTTTGGCTTGTTGAAAAGTAATTGTAGTCATTTAATTTGTTCTCTTGACAGTTTTGGTTAACGCTGATTTTAAGTTGCTTGAGTAATTAATTTTTCTTCTTTTCTTTTGGTTGGTTAACTATTTAAATTTCGGTTTAGTTAATATTTTTTTCTTAACCTTGGTTGTTAATGTTAATTTCTTGATAAGTTGACCCTTAAGGTCAATCTTTTAAAGTTTTGTTTACACAAGTTGGTGTTTAAAGTTTAATTAAGTTTTAATGTGCCCCCTTTTTCTGCTAAATTTGGGATCCATATTTTCTGACTATGGTGGTCGTTTTGGTGTTGTGGAGAACATAAAAAAATTTTTCATACTTGATTATTGTATTTTAACTGAAGTAATTTTTATTTCCTTACTATGGTGGTCGTGTTTGGTGTTGTAATAAACCCAAGAAAATTATCTATGTAATTATTATATTTTTATTGAAGTACTTATCAGCATTGAAGTTAATTTGTGTGTAAAATAAATAATTAATACCTATTCCTTCAAAAACTTTTCCGTTGCCTTTCCAAATTATTTATGAGCTTGTTTTCGATTTCTTCACCCGCTAGACGGTAGTCTGTGAAGCATCTGTCATCATTGAAACGTTTTGCACCCTGCTGAAGAGGCTAATTCCAACACTACTAACCCTGCATCAAGGTCGAGAGGACGGGGTGTTTTGCTTACTCGCAGGCTTTTTCTATGCTGGAGTGGGACCCCTCGACGAGGCTAGTTCTGCTGTGAGTTGATTGACCTTGGTGTATCAGCGATTATTCGCCAATTTCTGGAGTTCGTACTACATTGGCTTCACCTTCCTGTGTGTTTTTCCCCTGGGGTTGCCGGGCTGTTGGCGGTTTTCCTACCATCTAAAATCGCCAATCGAGCAGTTTTGGCGAATGGAGTAAAAAGCCTGGGAGCTAGCTACGAGGCAGCAGACACGGAAGGAGACGGAGCGGATAGTGAGAAACGTGGCAAACCACACGAACGAAAAATACTATCTGAAGAGTAGCTGTCTGCGTTATCGTAGAACCAACGATGTCGGAAGAAATGGATGAGAGAAGGCTACTACGGAGGGCGACGCAAATATCAAAACCTATTTCTTAACTAATTACTTTCTTTTCTTTCCTTATAGAAAACAAGCGAAATGGCAACTCTGCAAAATGTTCTTGACGTCTACTGCCATGATTTCTGTAACAAGTAACCTTGCCATTGTCAAATTCGGTATGAAAAATTTTGGTTAATTCTGTTTACACTTCACAGCCACCAATGTAAATAATTGTATTTAGTCAGTTATATCTTAATAAATTCCATATTAAATTTTAACTTATCTTGTAATGTTTTCACTGATTAATTTAGAACACTGGACCCAATAGTATCTTAATTCCCCAACGCAAACCTTAATTATTCTGTTGGAGCTTATGTACCACTATCTACTGTTTATTTGAAACCAGTTTTACTGGAAATATTGTGTTTATCATGCATGTCACAAACTTTACATATTCATGTGATTTAGAATTGATTATACAAATATTGACTTTCATTTGATATTGAACTTAAAACATAAACATAAACTCTTAAGTTTAAAAACTCCAACAACTTTTAGAGAGAGAGAGTTTGATTTCCTGAGAAGCGCGCGTTTGCCTTTTGGCTACGTTCTCTTTGAGCTACTATGCTCTGCCATACTTTAGGCCCTTGCTTGGCTTCGCCGATTAAATTAACATTTAGGGGCCAACTATTTAGAATTCTGATAGCCTCGGCTATAACTTTCAGATAGCTTTAGTTAAGCTAGTTTAGTTTAAATTCATAGTTATTTAAGTTCAAGCCCTATTGGAGGCTTTGTGTATACGTGAAGTAGGAGTTAATTGTATTTATTCTGAAAAATAAAGGGTAGTTAACCCTTCATACATGTTTTGTTCACGCACTTAAAGCGGTTATTCGCTTGTTAGTGTTCGTGGGGTTCTAAGACAGAACTTTGGAATTAAATAAGAAAATCTCCACACACTTACCTGTTAACTTTACAGATCCTTCGGTAGATCCCAAAGAATTTTTTGAGAAACACATGTAATCTCCTAAATCTTTAGGCTCCACATTTTTTATTGTCAATATTATATGTGTTTTGTATGTCTTTTCTTTAGTTGTCACTTGTAGTTTATCGTTGGAGATGATCATTTCGTTGGCTTGGCGACCCCAGTAGTTGATGGAAGCTGGATAGGCTTCAGTGTGGCAATCGAGCGTAACATCGCTCCCGAGTGTAACATTCACCTGTTGATTAGGGATCCATAAAACTGGAGGAACTAATAAAGCAAATAAATTTTATTAGTATTTACTTGAAACAATCTAAAAATTATTTTGTATTAAAAGAAGTTTCTGTTCCTCACATGGTTTTTGATAGAGAGTGTTCCAGTTTAAATTATGACTGTTTGAAAACCTGTCAAATAATACTGAATTAAAAGTAAAGCGTACTTGTCTGAAAGACCCTAATAAATCACCAAACTCTCTTTATACGTGATTTAATAAAAAGGTTATTAATACCATTAAAAGTGCAACGCGTATTGAGAAAGAGAAGACTAACTAATTCCAACTGTGGGCACAATTTAGTACAAATAAATAGACAAGTAATACTATTTGTTTCCTTACAAATATTATAAAAATATTTTTACGTTACTTTTACTCACATAAAATATTTTATGTGATCATAAAAATGATTATAAAAGCGCATTTTTTGTGTATAAATAAAGTACTTTTATGTACGCATATACACTGGTTGGACAAAAATATGGAAACACCTTTAAAAAAAACATGTTTCTTTGCTTAATATGGTGTAGGAAACCCGTTGGCATCCAAAACAGCTTGCAGTCTTCTCGGAATGGATAAATACAGTTCCTGTATGTTTGCCAAGGGAATATTATACCATTCTTCCTGCAAAACGGTGGCAAGTTCAGATAACGATGTTGGTGGTGGATAACGAGAACGCACTTTCCGTTCCAATGTAGACCACAAAGGTTCGATAATATTCAGGTCTGGTGACTGTGGTGGCCAGGGGAGATGGGACAACTCATCCTCGTGCTCAGAAAATCAGTCCTGGACAATGTGAGCTGTGTGAACAGGGGCTTTGTCGTCTGGGAAGACACCATCACCATCGGGGAACAAAGTTTGTACCATGGGATGAACTTGATCGGCCAAAATGTTCACATAAGTCTTGGCAGTCATGTGCCCTGACACAGTTATCATGGGGCTAGCAGAGAACCACGATATGGCTGCCCAAACCATAACAGAACCCCCGCCATGTTTCACTCTTGGCAACAAGCAGTCTGTATTATAGGCTTGAGATGGCGTTCTCCAGACGTAAACTCGGCCAGAAGTGGGAAACAATGTGAAAGAAGACTCGTCAGACCATATTACTCGCTTCCACTGCTCTATAGTCCAGGCTTTATGACTGAAACACCACCTTTTCCTGTTACGGGCATTAGCATCACTGATGAGTGGCTTCTCAATTGCAGCACGGCCAGCAATTCCCTGTTTATGAAGCTCCCTTCTAATTGTTTTGGTACTCACAGGGTTCGGTAACACAACATTCATTTACTTGAAACAATCTAAAAAAAATCAGCAGTAACTTTTGCAGCTGTGGTCTTCTTATTTTTCGTCACAATTGCCCTTAATGATCGTCTGTCACGATCACTCAGGACACACTTTCGTCCTCGCTGTGATTTAGCAGATGATGTTTTTCCGCTTTTCAAATATGCGGAATAAATCTTCGATACAGAACCTCTTGAAACACTAAACACCTCGGCTACCTTGCTTACGGAAGCACCTACCATACGTGCTCCAACAATTTGCCCACGTTCGAAGTCTGTTAACTCTGACATAATGTAATGACAACCTCACGTAACAGTACTCCGACAACAACTGAACTGTTTAGCACATTTACGAAGTTGTATAGGGGGCGTCAGTAGTCAAAAACGCCAGCGCCACCTACATATTTCATTAAAATCAATCTTTCTTTTCAAACATGCATTTCACAAGGTGTTTCCATATTTTTGTCCAACCCCTGTAGTTATTTCATCACATTTATAATATTTACTTTCAGTTAATATCAATAACCAATGACCACTTTTGTGAAAAATAATAATAATTCCTTATATTGCTTTCATAATAATCCTTGAATGATCTTGCGGTACATCTTTCTGAGTTTAACATTTACTAATATATGAACATTCCTTAATACAAGAGAGTTTAAAATAAATATCTTAATATCCGAAGGCACAGTTTTCATTTTGCGATTTTTGCAACAGCTGAATTACCTGAACGTTAGGCTTAGGAGAATTGTTCGAATTATAGTTAATGTATCAGATGATGAAAAATTATTGTACATTATGTATTAATTAAGTTTAATAAATTTTCACTGCATATAAAAGTTTGAAAAGCAAAACTTTTTTTTTATTTTTCTATTAAAAATCTAAATATTTCTGATTTTAAAAACGACTTGTTAGACTAAGAACAATGAATGAATTAAAGACAAATTCTGGAAATCCTTCTAGACGCATTTGCGTATTTAAAGTTAAAATTGTAAAGGATTACCGCATTCCCTGTGTGTACTGTCCTAGTGTAAGTGGTTAGTATGTCTAGTTAGCATATAAAAGATCTGGGATCATAATCCTGACTGTGCCGCAGATTATTTTTCATGTTTCGCGGTTCCGTAAAAAGCTAATGGTCTCTATAAAATGACCAATCATTAAAAATACCTTTAATTAAAAATGAGATCATAAAAAATACCTTTAATTAAAAATGTAAATAAAAAAACATTTTTGAAAGGTACATGAAGATAATACAAGTTAAAAAAGGGGTTTATGAATTCTGTTATATCGTAAAAAATTGCGCGAAAAGCGTGCAGATTTTTTTTTCTTTTTTTAACGTAGGATTACGTTCCTGTATAAAAGCTGATGGGAAAGTAAAAATTAAGACACTATTTGAAGTGTGTGCGAATGCTTACAGCTTCAAAACTACAAATATTACAGCTGATTTAAATACATAATTAAGATGGAAGAGCACATTATCAAACACAAAATTTTGTTTTAAATTTGAACAAAAGGTATACACGTCAAAAATGGCGAAATTTGGTGAAGTCAAAGCTCCATGAGCATGCGTGACCGCGTGTGGTAAGGTCATACAGTAGACAGTCGTGGGTAGATAGTCAGTGTGTTCGAATTATGTTTTAAGTATTTTATTTTGTTTCGACAAGTTAGTGGAGTTGCGATTTATAGAAGTCAGACGAGGGTACAGATTATGTACCAATAGACTGTACCAATCGAATTTACTGTTAAGCAGCGTAAGAGAATACAGGACTCTTGCTTAATGCATTGATGAAATAGTCTGAGACTGCTTTATTGAACGATGAAGAATTTATTGTAGATACAGATGTTCCTGTCATTAGTATGGGAAATTTCATTACTGACGTCAAACGAAATGATTATAAAAGCGCGAATGATCATAAAAGCAAGGGATTTAATTTTATGAAACATCATTTTAATCTAAATACAATGGAAAATAACTATCCAAATACACTTGGCAATTCATTTTAGCATTTGTTAGAAATATAACTGCAGACATTTAAATTATGCACCTTATTTCTCGTATCATCGACCAGTTTTACATAGGGTCATTTTGAGTGAATAAATGTAATAAATAAAAGATAAAATAAAATACAATATATGTGTGTGTAAAATCATTTGTTTGCTTTATTTGTTCTATAACGTCCTCCCACTCCGGTTAACAGAGAACTGCCGTCAATTTTTTAATCGCGAAACATTGTGCAATAAAATTTAGTCATGTAAATATAAGATTTTTTGCCTCTAAGTAAACAGGTATCATAGAACAAGAATTCAAAATATAAAACAGGCAAATCGACAACCTTTTATTCGACGTAGATTTTATAAAATCCCAATCGATTTCGAAGGCAAAACGGGTCCCCTTCATCAGGAGCAAAAAATTCTGCAAAAGCGAGAAAGGGAATGTCGATCATATTTATACCCACAAGCGACCAGTGGAAGAGCCGATAGCGCCATCTATCGACAGAAATAGTAACTAAAAATGAGTTACTATTTTCATTTATTAGCTGCTATTATTTACTTGTACTCACTCTTAGCATTGTATGTTTGGAAACTCACGTTTAAAGCACATTTTTAAAAGTAATAATAATTTTCGTCTGTAAGAAATTCTGTCACGCTGTCAAAAATAAAGCTTCATTTTATATTCTCTTCCTTTAAGTAATCAGATATAAAAATGGAAAAGTACTTGAGTTTCTGTAGACGAAGATTTCTAATTTTAATTAATTATATAATCAGCACCGTTATTGCTGTTTCGTCCGGAAATTTATATTAGCTTTCCTGCAGAATTATTAAGATTTGGATCCTAAAATAATTTACCGTATATTTCGGCGTATACCACGCTCCTCTAGTTTCGAACTATATTTTAGGCACATTTGCCGTATTACGCGCAATTCTTTTTTACGAAGAAGTCATATTGGCCAAACGAAAAGAGCATTAAAGTTCCGCATAAAAGAACATGAATCTTACGTCCGAAAAGGTGAAATTAACAAATCTTCAGTAGCTAATCATAGTCGGAAATTCAATTACAATTTTGATTTTGGTTCTGCTAAAATTATCCAAAAAGCTGGTTCCATTAGGGTATTGAATTTTCTTGAGGCTTTTCACATTCAGAAAAATGTATCCTGTTTAGTCAATGACTTAAATTCCAATCCAGTCTTGCCTAATGCCTTCAAAATTCTACTAACTTAACCCTTCATTTTTTGTTACTATTTCTGCCGATAGATGGCGCTACCGGTCTTTCCACTGTTTGCCTGTAGGGTATAAATATGATTGACCTTCGCTTTCGCAGAATTTTTTGCTCCTGATGAAGGGGGACCCGTTTTGCCCACGAAATCAATTGGGATTTTACAAAAAAGAGCAGTATTAATTTCGGAATTGATATTTTTAGTAAAAGATTTATATAGCAGTCAGTTTAAAATTTAACTGATACTAGAGTTAAATCTCTGCCCTCGATATATTTGAAGTAATGCACTGAAATGTTTCTATTTATTAAAAAATAATAATGATGTTTACACTTGCAAGATGAGAAAATGCATTTATTGCATTTACAATAAAATAAATGATTTACAATTACAATGACATTTACAACATATTTTTACCTTATATGCTCAAATTTTAGTGACAAAAGCTAAGGAGACATATTATTTTTTCCAAGTTGTGTGATGTTTGGCATTAATAATGCCTATTATTAATTTTAAATAGGTAGCTTATATATGTTGTACAAATTTCAAGAATTGTGTACTATTTTAAATATTTTTTAACTTTAGTAAATTGTTCATGATAAGAAGTTTTAATTTTTAAAATTATTTTCGTTTTCAAAATGAACCAATTTATGGCTGGTGCAAATGTTTAAAAAATATCTATCTCATGAACTGCTATTTTAAAGTAAAATAAAGCTATACATTATAAAGGAATACATATATTATTTTAAAATCGCTCAGCTACCTATACTACATACTGTCTGATGTTACCTAAGCTTCATACTCTCTGGCACTCCAATGTTAATTTTCAAATGTACGTCAGTGTTTTCGAATGGCGACATTCTGAGAGCTAATTATACTCATGTGCATAAATTAAGGATAATGCAAAATCAGGCAAAGGAAGAGTTAGAAGCAAAACAAATTTGACTTATTTGTAAAGCTGATTTAATAAAAAAGGGAAAAAGC
>KK114452.1:114965-165794 GCA_000611955.2 Stegodyphus mimosarum
CTTTTTATGAGCATTTTAGTTGTCAAACTGTTCGGGTTAAATTAATGAGAAAATTGTTAGCCAAGGGCTCTTAATTAAATATTCGGCTTTTGGCTGTAAACTTATAATTATGATCTGTCTTTTTCAAAATGCAATCATCCTTGTCAATAGTATAGGAGCTTGAATAGCCTTTACCTGTAATCTGTTGATATATAGAAGCCTCTGTAAGTCACTAATTTAATTTACTTCTAAAATTCAAAGCTAATATTTTAATTTTATCTCCTAGTTTAAGTGTATTACACTCCTTTCGGTTAAATTATTTTTGAGTATCATTAATTTAGAACAAAATTATAAAGATTAAAAATTTGCTTACAGAATTATCAGTTTTCAAAAACAGAAATATTGACATATTGAAACTTTGACACAAGTTTAATTAACTTTTCCATTAATTAATTTCTTTAAAATTTTATCTGTATGAATAGCATTGTTAAAAAGTTGATCTTAATTTTAAAACGTTTTCATTTTTATTATTTTGAACTGTATGAATAACATACCGTATTACTTTACAGTCTCAGACTGAAACTGCATGAATAACATACGGTAAAGTCTCAAACAGATATTTAATGTGCTCCAAATGCACATATAAAAGTGCTGATAGGTCTGAATTTGTTTTTTAGATTAAAAGTTTTCTTAACAAAAATAAAAATTGTTTTTAAATGAATCAAAATGTTTTTACTAGAAATTCACATATTAAATATTTGTCAAACAAGCGTACCGCACTCAGCGCACCACTATCACATAGCCTGTCAATGCAAGCATACAATAACAAAGCCCAATCTCGTATTCATTCTATGTCTTTTACCTTCAACAGCTAAGTCTATATCTCTATATCATAAGCTCAGTTCATATATCTATGTCTCAAAACCTACAAGCACTGTATTTACAACAAACACATAATTGGAAACTTTGTAATATTGCTTCGGGGAAAGCCAGTTTAAAACTATTGCTTTGTATAGTCACATATTTCTCCGTCTCGCATATTTTCTATCCAGTTTCTTCAGCATATGATATAGAAAATTCCAAAGTAGCAAAGTAGCAATATACATAGTATAGATAAATAAAAAAAACATAGTTAAAAAGAGAAGTACTGAAAGTAATAACTACAACTGCGTTTTATTCTATATTTACATCCTCTCCTGGATATACCCCGTAATTTTTCCCTCTCGATTTTTAAGAGGCAGTATATAAAAGTAAGGAGGGAAAAAACGCGAGAAACTATCGCGATATTTAGATGGTATGTACCAGTCGTGGCCAAATTTCACGTTAGTAAGAGCCGTATGTTGAAATTCAAGAACGTTGGAGAGCCGAAAACAGATTCTTTAAAAGCTAAAATTCCATATTCACATCATTTTCAAACCAGTGACAAAAATCAAATGGAAAGAAACGTCTGGCTCTAAACAATAAAAAAATGAGCGTCTGCCTTCATCATGTAAGGATGCGTGGAAGACAACGTAAAGTTTTATGGTGTCTTTGTTTCCTCCAATTGCAGCTTAATAAGGTAAAAAATACTTTTCAGTTTTTAAGTACTCCGATTCTTTCACGATACCGTCTTGTAAATATATATCTATCACAGCTTTGTAATACTTATGAAGCTTCGAATTGTTCTGTAATCAAAATCGTTTTTCTGCTACTCCAAAATTACCCCGTAATTCTCCCGCATGTTCATGCCACCGCAAGAAAGTCATATAGCTGTTGTTCTCAAATTTTAAGGATTCTCTAAATTTTCTGAATGTAACATCTTCCTGTAAGCTGTGCCTGTTGTCAAATTTATTAGAATAAAAGTTTAAAAGTTTCCAGTCCATAATTTTCTCATCAATTCAGACATCAAAATCAATTTCTAAATTACTTAAATAAAATTCTGTGTTATGTTAAATGTTTCTGATACATCACACGCATTTGCTATTCTACTCACTGATCACCCCAGTTTAGTTTCTACAGCTGCTAATGATACGCAAATTGAGCAAACCTTTCCTGTAGGGCTCCAATGAGCATGAGCGTAAAGTATATAGTTTGTAATATTGTATACATAAGTTTTATTCGTATAAACGCTGCACCACTCGCCTGCGAAAACCGCATACGGTTCATGAGACGCTATGGCTACCCTTGGTATATATGTTACTGTGAAAGACCGAAATTGGAGAATGTCGACTTTCACCGGAGAATGTCAACATTCACCAAATACGTCGGTGAAAGATCGAATATAACATTGCATTCTTGTACATTCGGACCCTCACCGGTGTATGTCGACAATCACAGATGCTCCGGTGTAGGTCGAAAAGAGAGGCGACCGGCTGTTTCCCATAAATGCAGTTGTGAAAGCAATGGCCTCTTGTGCAATTCAAAGTCTCGTAATAGTTTAAGTTGTTGCAATTAATCAGATTTGAATCACATAATTTAGTAAGTTTTTTATTATTATTATTTTATTTTTCATTTACTACGTACTGTATAATTAAGTAAGTTTTTTAACTTCTATTATTTTCCTTTCTCATTTTGAATGTATTGTGTGTTTTTTTGCGACTGAATTACGGAGAAGAAAATATAATATTCTCATATATTCAACATTCACAATTAGTACATGGTGAATGTCGACATTCACTGGTGTAAGTCAGAAATAAGAATATTTGGAAAATATTTCGGCCATACACCAAGCGACTATGTGAATGTTGACATTCACCCGTGAAAGTCGACATTTTCCAGATTTCAGTGTTTCACCGTAACATATACCAATCATACGCAATTAAATATTCAGTGTAATGTGATAATTATGTAACAAGAAATTCTACAGAATTAAAGAGAAATGTCATCTCTTAATAATTTAAAAATAAATTTGCTTTTTGAATATTTAATTTCGTAGTTGATTATTAAATATTAATTTTAACAAGCTGCTATTTTTAGTTAATACTTACCGCATAATGAAATTGCTTCAAAATTTAAATTGTTTCGTCCCGCTTAGCAAAGAAATTATAAAGTAAATTTTTTAAATTTATTTGACAAATAGCACCTTAATAAATTGAATTGAATAAGGTAAATAAATTGAAATAGACACAGAAGCCAAAGACTGGAATCAACTTGCTTTAATACATTTTATTAGAAAAGGATTGGTGCCAATGATTGATGTAATTTCACTCCGAAAATTCCTTCCAACAATAAATAAGTACAACAACATCTTGATGATAGGACAGACTTAGATTTAAATATTTAAAAGATAAAAAGAATTAGCATTAAACTTATTTAATACCATGTTTGATTTTTATACTCGTTTTTCTGATTTTCGCTCTAGGTAAACACACATAAGTGCTGATTTCTGTTAGAAATTTCTTTGCTTCTAAATAAGCAGAAGGGGCGTAGCCTGCTTAGTATTCAACAGACTTCGTGGTTCATCTGGATCCTTTCTGGTTTTTAACATATGAAATATCAGGAGGTAGTCTTGATTAATAATGTAGCACTCATAAAAGACATTGCTTTCAAAATCAGAATTTGTAAATTAATACATTTGCTGAATATAAAAATTAGTTGTCAGGTTTTTAAAGTAAAATATATCCTGTTATTTTACTATTAACTATTAAGAACAGTAATATATGCAGCGTGTTTAAAAAACTTTACAATTTTTATAATTTTTTTATTAAAATAAACTAATGTTTTATGCATTTAAATCAATCATGAGTTCATTTGCGTACTGTTTTATCTACATAAAAATAACATTATTTATTGCGAAGAAAAATAAATAATGTTATTAGTCCAAAGGGATTTAGTCCCGAAGGACTATTACTTTCGTTTTGCGATTTTGCGTTGATTCACTCTGAATGCTTGATTCACTTTTCAAATTGTTGCCACTAAATGTTATCGCTCTGCATTAAAGTTTAAAAAATGAAAAATCTGCATAAATGTATGCATGTTTCTCGCATTGTGATAAAACCTAGAGCCATCGAATTTTGAATGACGTAATCCTACTGCGAATATGGGCATCTGGAAGCCCTAATTTTGAATTTGAAATTTGCTTTATTATCGATTTTATGTTTTGTAACATTTCAACGAATTTCTGAATTTCTGATTAACTAAATGATTTCAAAGCGAGCAATGGCAACACTGTACGGAAAAAAAAAAAAAAAACATTTTTATCTCCAGCGCACGAGACTTACGGAAATTCTAAAGATATGTTCATTTTAAAATGATTTTGCGATATTGATTTTGAACTGAATTTTATGGTTTGAGTACGTAGTACATGATATTTAATAAAAAAAAGGTAGCACACGAAACGTTAAAAAAAACGCGCCTTTGGACGTAATTTAAAATCTGAAATCTTTCAGATTTTTTTAAAAAATAAACCTACATAATAATGTAGTCATGGATAAACTATGGATAACCATCACAAAATTATAAATTATTTATTTTTTTATTACATTTGCCTCAAAAGATTTTAAATACTATAATATTAATTAAGGCCTAGCATTTTTATTGTCTCGAGTTTCTAATTACAGCGAAGTTCGTTTTAATTTTCTTAGTGCTTATATCTAAGTTGCTCGTAGATAACAAATTTAATAAATAGAGAGAATTGTTATAAAACTGCTGTTACGGCTGGTAGAAGAATTTCGTAAAAGGTTTCTTTCAGGTTTCGTAAATGCACTTTCATTTGTTAGTCCAAGAAATCCTTGCTGTTTGTTTAATATTATATTCACGCACCTTTTTTACCCAATGGCGGGCACTAGCCGTTATAGGAGGTGGCCATTTCTAAGGTCGGAAGCAGATGCCACTTTATTAAAGAAGCACCTAATAGGTGGGCCATTGATGTCTCCTATGAAGGGACAGGCAATTTATATCCCCGCTTCTCCGGGATTCAAACCCGGCTTTTCGGTAGGACAGTCAATAACCACTTAATCCCGTCTGGCATGTTCTTGAATTTTACTCATAAATTCTGAATGTTACAGGAGAACTGACGGGCACCAAAATATATATATAATTAAACATGGCAAAATATGCGAAGCTTTGTTGAGAAACTTGGAAGTCGATGTAGGAGACCTTTCAAAAAGCCTTGAAGGCATTCAGTACCTTGACGCATTGAGCTGCGACTGATTGAACCAAATCATTAACAGACTCATAAAAAGCATTTAATCATTTAATTAATTTTTATCATATTACTGAGAAGTGACTAAATTATTGAGTCTTAATTTTTTCCCACATCATAGCGGAATAAAACAAGCAAAGGTCCCGTGGAGTCAATCCATTCCAATGAGAATCGAAGGAATTTGAATGATACCAGAGCTCAATAACGTTGTAGTATTTTTATTTACATTTTATTAACGAAATACTATTTAATTTACAGATTTACTCTCTGCTTCGTTTCGTCATGAGGTTCGCTGATTTCAGAATTAGTACTGCTACGAATTTTGTATTTACTTAGCTGTTTTTAGCAGAAATGTAATTAAATTTGTTTTATATCCCCGTGCAATGAATGCAGCACGAGACTTATTTGAAAAGAGAAAAGTTAAAGTTAAAACACAGGAGCACGCGCGTTTAATAAATAGATATCTCGTAATTGTACTCTTTTGCTTTCCAGAATAATCGAGAAAATACCAGAATGTTCTCGTGCGTGATTGAAAAGCTGGAGGAAAACAACCCAATTAAGTTGTTTTAATTGAACTGTAGTTGTTTACTTAG
This sequence comes from Stegodyphus mimosarum, assembly GCA_000611955.2. Taxonomy (NCBI): domain Eukaryota; kingdom Metazoa; phylum Arthropoda; class Arachnida; order Araneae; family Eresidae; genus Stegodyphus; species Stegodyphus mimosarum. Next base: position 120,660 of record KK114452.1, read on the forward strand.
TGCTGTTATTGATTGTAGCGAATTCGCGGTGAGATCGGATTAGCTTTCTCTGTATTTTGAATCGAGTTCTATTTATATTTTAGCAGTTCAAAATATAACTATTGTGAGATATTGCGATATTGCTCGAACACCTCCGAGGAAATTTAAGCATTTCGTTTTATTTCTCGGGAAAAGAATAAATTTTATGAAATTTTTATCGTCGTGTGTATTCAATCCATTACGAACCCGCACGCACGCAACAATACAGATATGAGTAGTTAGTAGTTTTTACAATAAAGTAGAGGGATTACAAATAGGTGTACGCAAGGGGTTTAACCAGCTGTCCACTTCTGCCTTACTGAGTAACGTCTTGGTGACTCCAACGTTGTGTTTATGTGGATATTGTAGATTAAGGATAGATTCAGATTTGCTACGTCGTGAGTTTGAATTTCTGTCAGGGTCTAGGCAGAGCTTGGAGCTTCAATAAGGCTTTTGAATTTACAGCAGTTTTGAAAGCAACTTGTATTTAAGCCAGATCCAGTTGTTAACTTAGAACTCAAACAACATTTTAAGCCAACTTTAAGCAAGGTCCAGTTAGTTGATAAATTTTTGTTGGTATATTTTAATTTAATCCTTGATAAATGTTGAGATAGAATTCATTTAAAGTGTGTCTGCTTATTTAGCGCTATAAATTCTTGTAGTAAAAGTTCACTTTGGGTTTTATATATATTTACCTTATTTTTATAAAAAATAATCCAGCTAAGTTACTTGTACCCACAGCAGGTGTTAGAACTTTTCCCACTGAACTATTAGGTTGAGTAAAGTGATTTATCCTATCAAAGAGAAGTATCTACTTTGGAACGGATGATTTCGTATATCAATTTCTGAGGAATACTATCACTTTACAAAAGATGAATAAAAAACAAGAAAACTCTTGCATCCAGCTCGGAGTGAATTATCTATATACAAAGATTTTGCCCATTTGGACGTTGACGAATCTGTTTAAACTTAAATAAATATTAACTACATCTGTTTAACTTTTCTGTGCGTGAGATGAATTTTTGTCTTTTTGCTAAGCAGAAATCTGAACTTCAAGAATACGGATAGGAAGTAAAAGTTTACTAGAAAGATTTTTTTAAAAGCTCTTCTACTACAACTTACATTTAATAAAAACTAGCCACTGCTACGTGCGGGGTATCAGAAATTCAAATACATTGTGCAGTTAAAAGATCATTTTCATCTCCTTGTCCTAAACTAAGCTGGGCCCAATTACAACGCCTTCTAGCAATGCGAGCTTACAAATACAAACTCACTTACCACATCAGCACACAACGAGCCATACACTGAATTGAAACACTGTTTTTGAAAGCATTTCGCATTATTACCTGTTCTTTGAGAGTTACTTTAAAATGTCTAAAACAAACAAAAAAATCTGAAAGGGTTTAGACTTTTAACAATATCCTAGAAGAGCTATGTTAAACTTAAATATGGTTTATCAGAGATTTTCAATAGAGATCGCCCATTGGACTAGCGATTGCTATTTGTTCGAAACATTTTGAAGGATACCGGTTGATTAGACTTTTAGAAAAACACGAGAACCTTCTATATCTTCTGTATATTTGAAAAGTGGAAAAATCTGTAACGTCATTCTATTAAAAATACTGTTTGAATTTTTAATGAGATACATCACGAATTAAAAGTATTTTTATTTAAATTCATCAGATTAACAAGTTAAAAAAATAATATTCTAAAGAACTTCATCTGTTACTTTAATTTTTATTTTCACTTTACTTTGTTAAGTACTAACAGACAGATGAAATTCGTGTCTCGAGACAAATATAAAATAATGTTCAGGTTTTACAAAGTGTGAAAAATTTCGAAATACGTAAACTTCCCAGTTAATGGTCTTTTGTTTTGAATGGAAAGAAAATAAAAATAAAAATTGCTGTATGATACTAATTATCACAAAATTATCTTCGTTACTAAAATTATCCCAGATTTCAAAATTCTCTATATTTAAACATCAATAAATTTCATTCGTTATCAGATGAAGGCAAATCAGAATTCTCAAGTGCAGCTAATTATCTATTTATTGGCACACACGAAATTCCTGTAAACATAATCCTTTTGAAAAGCCTTTATATTTAATAAGATCAGCTTTTGAAAAGCAGGTTTCTCTTTTCAAATTCTTTTATTTTAACCTTGTCTGGTAGAAAGCTTATTGGACTAACGATCAGACATCCTGATTACGTGTCTGAGCAGATTTTTCCCTGAAAGATTTACTTACAATGAACGTGAAGAATAATCCTGCGACTGACTGAAGGGGGGACACCATTGGCGGCGATGCACAGATAAGCCCCCGTATGAAGGCGGCTCACTCTGGTGATGCTAAGAATTTCTCCTTCGTAAGTGACAGCATTAGGATCTGTAAAATGATATGAAATGACTTTATGAATAATAACGAACAAAATAAAGAAAATTCATAATTTTTTTTTCATCATCAGACTTTTCTCAGCAGTGATTACTTATAGCTATGCTTCCTTCTAAAATTAATATCTTATGTTATGCTCACGGATTAATTGTTTCCTTTTCATTGCATTTTCGGAATGTTTCTCGTGGTGTGAGTTCTAATTCTCCCAAAAGCTTGCAACTGTCTTTTTGCGTAATATGTATTTTCTACTTCTTACTACTTGTTACTACTTTCGGGAGATATAAATTTTTATCTTATTTACATTGCATTTAATTACACCTGCATATTTTGCAGGACTGCGTATTTTAGGATCTGATACTTAAAAAACTAAACTTTGACTAGGTTATGAGCACAGGATTTGTGTTGCTGCCAATTTATGAATAGTCATTCACTTACAACAGCTTGCAGACTCAGCTGAAGGCAAGAAAGTACTTGGGCCTACTGACTACTCTATAGGTTCAACTAAAGACTTAGCCACATTAAAGGTAAGAATTCTCAGATATCTAACTATGAATAAGAATTAAACTAAAGGGAAGAATTTTTTAATTGGTGGGATCTCTTGGTTCTATTTAATTTGATGCCATGCTACAGTCGTATCCAATCTTAAAAGGAAGTTGGAAATGATCGTCGCCCGCAACCAGATTGCGACAAAAGCAAGGTCTTAAATCTTATCTTCAAACAGGAAATAACCGAACATATGTTCCAGTTTGTTAAACGTCTAGTAAAAATAATATGATAGATGGAAGCAGGTTGTTCTGGGTTAATATCCTAACTTAGATCGGGTTTTTTAAATCATTCAGCAGTTTATTTTTATTTGTGCAAGGGTATGCTCTGAAGAACATTTTTTTTTAAAAACAAACTTTTTGTTTTAAAAGAACATAGGTACCGAGGGCACCCAGGCTCTTATCGTACTAGTAGACAAGTTTTAAGTACAACTTCGCCATATACTCCTGATGAGAATTTTTTAAGCTATTGTTGTGGTTTTTCTTACATTTCTGACTTAATCAGAAAATGTTCCCCGAAATTTATCGTGGCAAGGAGGGCAACATTGCGTTTGTAGTTGACATGGATGTTGAGCACCATATAGATGATAGTGCAACTTCGTAAACCTCCCTCTGAGTTTTGATGTAGAACACTCCAGGGTACAGGTCCGAGCGTTTTTTCAACCGCCTTTTAATGCACAAAGCAACTTAAAATAGTTTTATTGCTTAATTTTATATTAGTTCGAGAATTTTTCAAATTTAGATAGTGAAGAAACTGTATGAAACAAAAAGCAGAAAAGTATATAGTGTTTACAAGCAGAAAAGTATATAGCAGAAAAGCATATAGTGTTTACAAGCAGTAAAGTATATGGTGTTTACAAGCAGTAAAGTATATAGTGTTTACAAGCAGTAAAGTATATAGTATACAAAAAGCAGAAAGGCATATAGTTATTTACATCTCATACAGAGTTTAAGGGCACTGAGATATTTCTCTATATCTCCGTATTAATCAAAATTTTATGTTAATATGATTTTTAGGTAGAAGACTTATACCACATATAGTTAACTGATAAAGATGTACGTTGATTTACGACCTCAACATACATAGTAGAATTTTATATGTTATCGTAACAACATATCTTATAGAACATTGTCATAATAAATAATGTATAAAAGATAGCTATAACATCAATTCAATCAAAGGAAGAGGAGAAAATATAAAGTGCCCTATATTCATTTTAGACAAATATATGATACCTAAACGAACAGTAAATGCCATTTTAAAATATATGAATGCATGAATAAATGTGTCTCAAATTAGTGATTACGGGTCCATAATTTCAGTTTAAGGTGTGATTAAAATGTGATAGTCTTTCAGACTGTAATATTTACACGATTACTATTAGTAAAATGCACTGAACTGGAACTTTTAAGGTTTCTGTAGAAAAAGTCATTAAAGACAAAAGTGCTTACTCAGTTAAGTCAAAAGAATGAAAATTTTCGTTCTTTTATGATAAGAATTAGCTAGGTAGCATTAATTAAAAATTTGGGAAGATAAAAAAGTTTAGATTAACTCATTGTGTATATAAAGCTTTCAAATACATATTTCTAAACTATATTTTCCATTAGAAAGCATTAATTTTAAAGTATGAGTTTCAAACTATTCTTCGCAGAAACAGTTCTGCATTTATCCATTAATTTAACAGTTTTGCATTTAATTAATTTTAGTTACATACAACAACTTAAGTCAGCACATTTCTTCTCATAAAACTGGTTTCAGCATAAAATTTTGACAGTTTTTCAAGGCAGAGTTTTGCATATTTAAATAAATTTTGTTTTCTGTAAGACCTTAGCAAGATCAGACAAACATACAAAATGGAGTTTCCTTTCTCAAACGTTTCTACAAAAAAAGTTAAATTTCGGATATTTTTCCTAAAAGGTGACATGTGACTAAAATTTACATGATCTGATACGCTATCTTATTTTGATTTATTTCTTAAATTGAACATTGTGTCTATGACGAGCTGTTCAAGAGATATTAACTCATGCAACTTTTCAAAATTAGACTTAATGATAAACAAAATACATAAAGATAAGTAACTGTAATTATAATGAGAGCCATCATGTTATTCCTAAGCAGATGAATTTTTATACTTAAAAATCTTTAATTGACTACAAATACAAATCTCGAATTTTCAGTACCTGTCACTTTTTTCCCTTGCCAAGTTCCAAGAGGAATGGGTTCGTTGTCTTCTCTTCTCCACGTGATATTTGGAGTAGGATAACCAACAGCTTTGCAGGTGAGCGTGACATTTGCACCTTCCCGGACAATAACATCGCTGCTGCTACCTTGGTCCAAAATATCTGGTGGAACTAAAAAAATTAGTTTTATTTTTTAGTGAGGAAATAAGGGGATAACTTCAGTTAGAAGTAATATACACTCACGTTTGTGAAAATTGCAACACCAAGAAGGAATCGTCATAATTGAATGCAATTTAATACACAGTTGAGTGGCAGTGGTACAAATAAATGATTAAATGTTCAAAGCAAACAAACAAGAACAAGAGATCAGAATCATTATTTTGTGTGGCCACCACGCGCCGCAATAAGTGCTGCTACACGACGTGGCATGGAGTCAAACAAAGTTTGAATGTCTGACTGAGGAAGAGCATTCCATATCGTTTGTACGCGTACCCAAAGTTCGTCTGCAGACGCAACAGGACGAGGATCACGAGCAAGACGCCGACCAATGACATCCCACACATGTTCAATTGGCGACATATCCGGGGAACACGCAGGCCAAGGAAGAAGCTGTACCTGCTGCGCTGCAAAGAAGGATTTAACAATCCGAGCAGTATGAGGGCGGGCATTGTCCTGTTGAAATACAGCGCCTGGCAAGCTTTGAAGGAAGGGAACAGCTTCGGGCTGTAGAACTTCACGGATATACCGGTTGCTGTTCAGATTGCCCACAATTCGTAGCAATTGAGATCGTCTATGATATGCTATGGCGCCCCAGACCATAACTCCGGGTGTTCGTCCACTGTGGCGTTCGATAATGCACTCCGGAAGGTGGCGTTCACCGGCATAGCGTCTGACACGAATGCGGCCATCATGGTACCACAAATTAAAGCGGGATTCGTCAGAAAACACGACATGCTGCCAATCAGCACGCCAGTCTCTATGCTGATTGGCCCATTGTAGCCGCAGGCGGCGATGGTCGTGCGTTAGGGGGATCCTGTATAAAGGAGTCCGTGCGCGCAGTCCACACTGCAGCAGACGTCTACGAATTGATGAAGCACACAATGAAACACCTGTAGCTATTGACCACAGTGCTGCCAATTGTCTAGAGGAAGCTGTACGGTCCGTCCGCGCCATGCGGACCAGGTGTCTATCATCGCGAGCTGACGTCACATTTCGGGGTCCACTCCCGGATTTCCGAGTTGTCCGACACTCGTCCGTCCACTGCTTCCAAACGCGCATCACTGTGCTGCTGTTACGCTGCACACGAGAGGCTACTGCACGATACGACAATCCAGCTTCACGAAGGCCGATGATTCTCCCTCGTTCAAACTCTGTAAGTTGTTCAAATCTCGCTCTCTTTCGTCGACGAGGCATAAGTACAGATTGAGTTAACGTTTACCACTAGCAGATAACCACCAATAACCATACACGCCTCGCTACAGCCGTCTATTTATTCGGATCCATCAGCCGTTCAGAGGGCGCTGCTCAGCATACGCATGCGCTACGGATTTGCAATTCTAATCATTTGCATATCATGCGCTACTTTGCATTTCCTGAAAATTTCAGCTCACTCGCGTAAGTCCTTCATGGTGTTGCAATTTTCACAAACGTGAGTGTAGATTAAACAAGAAAACCTGGAAGTTAATTAATTGCACACAAGATAATAATTTGTTTTTGTTATATTCCCATAGAACAAATTTCTATCACTAAAATGAGAGTAGAAATCAAACTCTGACTTTTAACTGAAATTGCTTAAATTTTTGGAATTGTTAAGAAGTTTGGAGCAAAAATACAAAATGCATATATTTCTGCATGCTTACAACTCATAGAGTGGTAAAGATTATGAATGATATACTACTAAATTTTGGTATTGGAGGCTTATAATTATTCATTTTTGAAATGACAATGCTTTTTTTTATCATATGAGTTATAACAAATCAATCATTGTGAAAAGAAAGAAAATATAGCATTAAAATTCATAGCTCTTCCCGAAATTCTTGTAGTTTTATTAAAATAATTTCTCATACTGAAAAGATAAACATACGTACTTCGATAATATGCAGAAATTGATAATTTCAACAAAATAAACTAATCTTCAAACTTAGCATACCGAAGATTATTATTCATAGATGATGGCATCCTGATCTTTGATTAATCTATATTCATATCCGTTGTGATAATGTTTAAACGTAATGAACTAAAATATTATCCACTAGTATCCAAATTATTGAGAAACCATCCGTAGCAAACCAAATCCAATATCTGTACCATCTGTAGACATCTGTAGTACCATCTGTAGATCTGTAATATATGACACCATCTGTAGCAGCCAAAATCCCCGAATAAGCAATGTCTCAAGAAATGCAAGTCGGTTTCCAAGAGTTTATAACTTCTACATGATAATTATGTAGGGTTTTACTCTTTAAATCTTAAGTTCTTACTTAGAACCCCACGAACACTTTACAAGCGAATAATCGCTTAGGTGTGAACAGAACCGGTGAGACTTGAGAAGGGTTTAAAACCCTTTATTATCCAGTATATTTAATCATTTCCTGCTTGGAACTTTACAATAAAGCCAGCACTCGGGCTTGAACTTAAATACTAATAATTTGAACTAAAATTAACTTAACTAAAGTTCTTAAATAAATATAGCCGAAGCTATCAGAATCTAACTAGTTGGCCCCTAAGTATTAATTGAATCGGCGAAGCCTAGCAAGGGCCTAGATATGGCCAAGCGTAGTAACAGCTAAAAGGCAAACGCGCGCTAGTCAGGAAATCAGACTCTCTCTCTCTTGAAGTCGGTTAAGTCACGACTTAAATAGTATTCATTCTCATTTGCATTCTCTGCGTTTCTGAATTCCCATTCTGGCAGGAAATTGTAAGCTGAAATTAGAATAAGATAGGAAAGATACAAAACTTAAAATAACTGTTAGAAAACGTATTTTAAACCTTACAACTATTTCACATACATTTCGCTTTCAGTATAACGTAAAATACTGAAAACAACTTAGAAATTGTATTTGAAGGGAAAACAGCTAAAAACGTAGATTTTCATGTGATGCCAATTTTCCAGTTAGAAAAGACTCGCATTACGTCATCAGTAGCTACATTTACTTTAACTTTTAAAATATTTTCTGAAGTTATGTAGATAACTTTATGCTCATATCATATCACGTCTATCATTATAGTTTGTTATTTTAAAATAGGAAGTTCAAGGTTATTTGCCGCTGTCCGATTTGACTTGTAACCATGGGAACAACAACCTGAGGAGAAAAAGGTCGATTTGCTTAAATTTTCCCTCCCTTCATTTCTGTTTAGCATATTTCGATTCTGCACTAAATCAAAACCACATAGTAGAATGCTGAACTTTCAGGCAATTGAAACTAATTCAAAGTCATTATCATCGTCAGCTTATTGTTCAGGGAATAGGCCAGTCCAAAATATTATTCTTTTTCTTGCGAAAGAACACTTATAAGTTAATATATAAAATGTCACATTGGGTCTGGTAACATTTTACGCAAAAGCCGTCAATGAATTATATAAATTAGAGTGCTGTTATATTGTTTCAGCTTTTGAATACAAGGCTGTCGAATAAATTAATAACATTTACAGAATTTTAAATTTACATATTTTGCTTTTTCGTAATACATTTCTATATATTAATCCTTTGAGTGGAACGGGTTTTTGAATCTGCTCATAAAGACCTGTATTTAAACAGACTTAGTTAACTCAGCTAAATTCGTATAATTGCTTATTTTGGTCTGTATTTTCATAAACTTCCATTAAGTTGGTATTTACGTCATTAAAGAAATTAAGAAAGCAAAATATTAACATTATAAGCTAACATATACCAACTGAGAAAAAATATCATGACGAAATAAAGTCAGTGATGTCACTCAGGGGGTTTTAAGCACCGATAAATTTTTTTTCTCGTACAGTGTTGCTGTTGCTCGCTTTGAAATCGTTGAGTTTGTTGATCAAAAATTTGTTAAAGCTCTACAAAATAAGAAATCGATAATAAAACAAATTCCAAAATCCAAATTTGGGCTTCCAGATGCCTATTTTCGAATGGAGGACTACCTTATTCAAAATTGGATATATCCAGGTACCGTTGGGTTTTCATAGTGCGAGAAACATACATATATTTATGCAGATTCTTCATTGTTTAATTTCTTTAAATATAATGCAGGGCTCTAATATTTTGTGGCAACAGTTTGAAAAATGAAACGCGGTTTATAGTGAAACGCCAGAAAGAGCCAAAACGAAATTAATAGCCCTTCTGTGCAAATTGCTCCTTTGGGCTAATAAAACTTAAATGAAATGCGATGGTTACAAAAAATATTTAAAAGCAACGCAAAGAAAGTTTTATTAAGAGCATGCAGTGATAAACGTAATATTATAAAATGAAGAACAAAATATAACTTTGGTTATTCATGACTTGAAAAGTTGCCTATGGTTCACTAGTTTTTATTTCGTATTACGTATTCGCTCTATGTGGCATCACTGCGAAGCGTTTGCTCACACCCACATTTTAGGTCCGGAAATATTAATCAGAAAGCTTTAATATTTAACGGGACAGAGATAAAGCTTTCCTAATGGAGCTTCATCTTTTTGGTCAACAATTAGACAACGTGATTTCTATTCCATTAATCTCCCCTACGATGGCACAGATCTGGCAGCTAGGGAAGAAAGCTTAGCATAGAGGGAAATAGGGAAGAAAGAGTCGTTGTTTAAAACTATGCATTACCACAATTTCCTCATAATTGTTACTCAAGGGACCACTTGGTCTGTCATAAATTTCTTGTAATCGATTTAGTTGTCAGAACTCCAATACATGTGCCAAATCTAATGGTCATCCAGTTTGAAGCTCAGGAACTTTTATCTGATATCTTTTATCTGACCAAGTAAATCTGAAGAGAAACGTTTATCTGATACCAAATAGAGTTAACAGTTCAGAATTGTTTCAATAAAGACTAGGTTTACCGGAATTATTTATGTAATGTTTTGTCAAGATAACATTGAAAAGTTCACCTTTGCCCATATCTAATTTAATAATATTATTTATGTACTATCTTTTTTTGCATAATTGTACAGTACCTGACGAAAAAAAATTTGAAAGGTTATTATTAAATTTTGCATGCATTAGAAATATTTGGCCAAAGTAAGGACCAAACAATAATGTGTTTTGCTGACAGATTCAAAAGAAATTTTTTTTTAGAAATTAATTAAAACTGCAGTTAAAAGACCTTTTCCAAGATAAGAAGCTAGAATATTAACTGAAGAGTTATATGTGTCAGTATTCTAAAGACTTAAACCAAAGTATAAAAGAGTGTCGATCAATTAATGTAGAATATTATTAACAATAAATGCTCGAAAATTGCCTTTGTTATATATACCATGGCCAAATAATTCTTCTCCCGCACATTAATTTCTCTGCCGTTGGTCCTAGAAAAATACGTCGAATTCCAAAAATGTTTCAAAATGACACAAATATTCATGCTTTGGCCTTTTAAATTATGAAAATTAAATTTTGCAAAAGTTACGAAATCTAACATTTTAAATGTTCTTCCATCCATGGTATTTTTTTTCAAAAACGAGATTTTATTTACAGGAAAAACCCTGCCGGCTTCAGTATTGGTCCATAGCGAATTTGCCACATTATTTGCATGAATTAAACGTATGAAAATATTTCTAGTTTAATGAATTTTTTTGGTATGATTATTGAATAATGAAACTTCATAAGACTATTAATAATATGTTTTCAGCGTTTGAAAACTTATAAATTACTTGAGGAAAATTGCTTTCGGCATACCATTTGTAACAAAATTATACATTAAACAATGTCATACAGTGGTAAATCAGACAGTAACATAACCAAATAGCACTTAAGAATACAAAATCAGCTTCGAATTATTCTAATTAATTTCGTAACTGGCTCCTCAAGGCAAGCTCGAAATGACATCTAGTACCCCATTTTGAAATTAAATATCTAGCGCAGTTTTACTCATATGGGATATAAACGTTTCGTGTTTAATTTTTTGCAATGAAATAAGATTATTCTAACATAAGTATAGGTACAGTAGAACCTTATATAAAAATTTAGCTTCACTTTTCAAATTGTTGCCACCAAATATTATCGCCCTGTATTATATTTAAAGAAATTAAATAATGAGGAATCTGCATAAATGTATGTATGTTGTGATAAAACGACGGTACTTGGAGCCATCGAATTTTGAACATTGAACGTTTCCACAAGAATATGGGCACCTGGAAGCCCGAATTTGAAATTTGGAATTTATTTTATTATCGATTTTGTATTTTTTAAAATTTTAAGGAATTTTTGATTAACAAACTCAGGGATTTCAAAGCAAGCAATGGCAACATTGTACAAAAAACATATTTATCTCCAGCGCGTGAGAACATATTTATGTCCAGCTGTGTATCGGAAATTCTAAAGATATGCTTATTTTAAAATTATAAGGTATTTCTCCCACCTTTTTTGCGTGCCTTCACGGTGTCATGGTCAGTACGCTCGGCGCATATTCGAGAGGTCTGTGGTTCGAGTCGCGAGTAGCACATTGCTTATTTTTCACGCCTTCTACTTCGAAATAACCTAATGCAGCGGTTCTCAACCTTTTGAGTAACGGAAACTATCTAAACGAAAACTAAAAAGCTTTAGTACTACCACTACATTTTACAATGATTATTTTTCAATTTCTTAATAGAAACATTAAAAGTATATTAAAAGTATATTTAAACATTAAAGTGTATTTTATAATTTGCATAACCTGTTGGCTATTTGTATTAAATATGTACATATAAAAATATGAGATCAAAAATTGTTTAACATTTTAAGTTATCAAAATTTAAGTTGTAATATTTAATTCTAAAATTTACTATGAAATTTGGGCCTGTTAAAGATAGATAAATTTCTTTATGTCTGGTTATATTTCACTTAGCTTTAACCGTAAATTAGGATCCACTTTTAATTTTGTTTTGAAATTTTTTTTCCTTTCCTAATATAACATGGAAGAAAATCCTTGCTCACACAAATGGGTTGTGCAAAAAGGAAATACAAATTTAGTAGCTTATTTGAAATCCCTTTAAATTCTTTTTTTCAGTTCAGCCAAAATTTAACAAGCGTGTTATTTTTTAAACCTTCAGTTAGAGTTCAGTCACAGAAAATTTCTATCACTTGTTCTTTTCCTTCGCAAAATTTTTGAATTTAATCCTCAAAATTACTTTTTTACTTTCTTAATTTTTTACTTACTTAATTACTTTTTTACTTACTTAACTAGTTTCGTTGCGTACTACACATTTTTCTCTTGCGTACCGCCAGTGGTACGCATACCAGTGGTTGAGAATCGCTGACCTAATGTCTCTTCAGTGGCGCCCGAAATAAAAGGTGGTGGGTGATAATTCTCAACCACCGGTATTTGGCAGTTGGGTTCCCTAATCCCCAGTCGCCATTTAGAAGGAGAAGTATATAAGGTATTTCTCCCGCCTTCTTTGCATGCCCTCGTGATTTAGTGGTCAGCACGCTCGGCGCGTATTTGAGAAATCCATGGTTCGAGTGCCGGCAAGGGCATTGCTTATTTTTCACGTCTTCTGCCTGGAAACAACGTAATGTCTCTAAAACATTATTTTGCGATATTGCTCTTGAACTGAATTTTATAGTTTAAGTGCGAAGAACATGATATTTAATAAGTAAAGGTAACACACAAAATATTAAAAAAAAACGCCCCTTGGGAGTAATTTAAAATCTGAAACCTTTCAGATTTTTCATATTCTTTTGAAAATTTTAAAATGTGTAAACGGAGCAATCTTAGTTCGTTTAAAACAGTTTTGTAATGGAAAGTATATGTATATGATTAATGATTGAAAAGTAAACACTGGGAAAGGGCGTTTCTAGACACGGTATATAGTAAATAAGTACTGCTTCGATTGGTACTAACGTACACTGATGTGCAAAACTTAAGCAACAGGTGTTTTTTTTTGCCATAACTCCACGAGAAATCATTTGAGAGACATGAAATTCAGAATGAGAGACCTAATTATCTTCATTAGTAACATGCATCATGATTTCGAGAGTTTAGTAGCGTGAGGTGCATCTGAAATATTTCAAGGCATGCTGCTTTAATTTATTTTAAGTATACCTATATGATCAGCGTCTTTTCTTGGAGGATGAAAACAGACGTATTATTAATTGAACAAAATACTTAATGTGCATGTGTAAACTTGACTACTTATACTATCATGAAATGGCATTTGCGAAAAACTACGTGAAAATATCAGATTTGACTAAGATGATTTTATAGACACATTCAACGAGATTACTACTTGCTTTACTAGCATTAAATTGCAATTTTATTTAAAGTGATGAAGGTCGATTTATGAGTTTGCACTTCTTCCGAACTTTTAATTAATAACATATATCATTTCTTCGCCCTTTCTCTTTAAATTTGCAGAATTTAGACTTAGCTATATAAGTAATTTCACAGCGTAAAGTATTCCAAAGGAAAGTTTATAGCATTTCAGACAATATCACTTCTTTTTTGAAAATCGCTATAAAATGATTACCATTTTTACTTCCTTGTACGAAGTAAAGGCAGTATTGTAATCAGGAAAAATTCCGGGTATCATATTTCAACGAAAATATCCATTTTGACCGCAATCAAATGCAACTTAAAGATGTTTTTGGGTGACATCTGAACGTAAGGACAGAATAGAGGACTGTTTTTCGCCAAACGAATTGTAAAACTGATTTGAAATGGATTCAGAAGAGATTTTTTCTTGGCGTCTGGACGTACGTACGCACGTATGTATGTATCTCGCATAACTCAAAACCGAGTAGCCTCAGAACGTTGAAATTTTGTATATAGGACTGCTATAACATGTGGTGGTGCACCTACTATTTTGTGCTGTGCTGCTCGCGGAAATACAACAATTTTAATTATAATTCTATTAAAATTAGATATCTAAATACAAAATTCGTTACAATATATATATGTATATAGATATCCACACTGTTACTCGGTTCAGTGAGCTCAGGTGTTTTTATTCTTATATGTTGGTAAATTGTGCATGTTTTGCTTTATAAATGATTAATTATGCTATTCTTATCTTCATGTTAAGGTTTTGATGCCTTTAGTTAATCAGCATGGTATAGTTGCAGAATTATGAACAATTTAAAAGCTGTTTTAGTGCGGCTAAGCCTAATCTTCTTTTACTATAGTAGTCATATTTGTTTACATTTGAAACTTAGCAGAATAGTGAATTTAGTGAGTTTCTGCACCTTCAGTGTCTTTTTGCCGAGTGGGACAAAAGGTAAGTTTATTTTTTTTTGCACCGAAAAATCGTCCTTCTTTCCTGCTGGCCGGATTGCTTGTTTTTACATAGAGATTCTAATTTTAATTGTAAAAATTGCTTTTTTTTAGCTGTATTTGATGTTTCAATTTTTTACATCTTTCTATTTTTAATGAAGATATTTTGAGTTTTCATGTATTTTTGCCTTGCCGCGAATTGGGAACTGAATTGATTTTGAATGAGAAATACACGCCTAATGAAATTCGAGGAAATAAGTGTAAATGAAATGCAGGAAAAATGCATATAATTTAATATTCTGCACAAGGAAGATTTTTTACATTTGAATTTTCTTGATATAAAAGGATTATAAGCCTCATTACGATATTTGTTATACGAATAGAATTTCCGACCGAGATCTTTTACTACAGCGGACTCACGCCAAAAGGTACGGAAGAAATTTTGCAGACAACAGCTTAGAGATAATTAAGTACAGAGCAATTATTGTAGTCATCCATGGCCAGCGGAAACGTTAGTAATCGCAATTTATGGGATAATTTACCCCGGCCTTTGACTAATGAATTACTAACGCTTCGATGGCATCACATGTGTTATGCTCAACAGTGTTTCGCAAAAATAATGTGAGGATTGAGGCAAGATATAATAAGGCAATTTGCTACGATTTTATTTAAAACAGAATCTAACGAAAATGCATTAAAATGTATAAAACATAATTTATTTAACTTTTAATGACATAATTTAATATCATAATTGAAGCACTATTATTGCATATAAACTCCCTTATTTCTAATTACTTACGGACTGGAAAATTTTAGAAGCATAAAAAGAACGTTAAATTTCTTTGCCTTCTGTATTACCAGTGAAAAGTAAGCAAAACATTTACTGCATATAAAAAGTATTTTCTATTTTTTTTTCTTTAAAATGAAAATTTCGCCCACGCATTCACTTTGATGAAATTCAAGTGCCCATTTTAGAATCAAAGTTGATCGTATTAAGGGTTTTTCATTTAAACCTCTTGTTATTGTGCTTTTGCTTTCATGTGCAAGACTGACAAATCTTATGAAATTTTACATACTGTTCTGCTGGCGAATGGTGACGATAAACGCTTGATCTATATCAAAAGCCAACAAATAAAACTCTGTCCATCCTAACCACAAAAACGTAATTCCTTATATTCTAAATTTGGAGAAATGTTTAATCTGTTAAAGTACATTTTTGAAACATAAGACCTCAATCCGACGGCTTACATACGGTTTGATGTAAACGGAGAATGGGCTTACTATTTTAGTTTAGTTATATTAGTTGTATTTAGTACTATCTTAGTTAGTTACGACTATTTAAACTGATTTTAATCTAATTTATAAATGTCCCATTCAGTGAATTGGATAAATTATGGCGTAATCAACATGGTCTTAAAATTATCTACTATAAAAGCACTCAAGTTTGAAGAACCGTGACTACCTTGTACGAAGTAAAGGGAGGATTGTAATCACGAATAATTCCGGGTATCATATTCCAACGAAAATAGACATTTTGACCGCTATCAGGTGTAATTTAACGATGTTTTTGCGTGACATCTCTACGTAAGGACAGAATAAAAGACTCTTTTTCCCCAAACGAATTATAAAACTGATTTAAAACGGATTCCAAAGAGATTTGTTTCGTGGCGTCTGTACGTACGTATGCATGTATGTATATATCTCGCATAACTCAAAAAACGAGTAGCCTTAGAACGTTGAAATTTTGTATACAGGACTGCTATAATACGTAGTTGTCTCACCTCCCTTTTTGGTTGCAGTCCGTCATACCAAAGGTATGTATAAAGGCTGAGCTCACCGAGCCGAATATATATATATATATATATTCGGCTCGGTGAGCTCAGCCTTTTTTTTTTTGTTGGTAAATTGCGCATTTTGTGCTTTAAAAATGATTGAATTATGTTGTTCTTATCTTCCGGTTAAGGTTTTTACGCCTTTAGTTGACCTGCATGCAATAATTGTAGAATTATGAACTTTTTAAAAGTGTTTTAAGTGCGGCTAAGCCTAATTTTTATTTACAATAGCAGCCTTATTTATTTACATTTGAAACTTAGCAGAACAGTGAATTTAGTTTCTGCACCTTCAGCGTCTTTTTGCCGAGTGGGACCAAAATTAAACTCATTTCTGTGCACCGAAAAATCTGTCTTGTTACCTGTTGTTGGCCGAATTGCTTATTTTTGTGCAAAAACTCTAATTTTAATTGTAAATATTGTCTTTTTTTATTGTTTTAACTGCATTTGGTGATTTATTTTTTTCCATACATTTTTGAATTTCTAATGAAGATATTTTGAAGTTTTATGTATTTTTTTCCTTGTCGCGAACTGAGAACAGAATTTATTGAATGAGAAATATATCTTTAATCAAATTCGAGGAAAGAGGTATTTCGTATTAGCAGCAAGTATTGTCGCCAGTCTGTCTCGGACAGAGGAGAACGGTTGAGAGTAAAGCGTACGCATTAAGTACGCGGCGCTAAATTGTTTGTCAAAAACTGTTTCTTTTTAGCCCAAAGAGCGGTAGCCCAGAAGGGCTATTAATTTCGTTTTGGCATTTTGCGTTGATTCACTATAAATGTCGGTTCAATTTTCAAATTGTTGCCACCAAATATTTTATATTTACAGAAATTTAATAATGAATAATCTCCATGAATATATGTACGTTTCTCGCATTCTGATAAAGCAGCGGTATCTAGAGCTATCAAATTTCGAACAACGTACGTTCCCACCCAAATAGGAGCATCTGGAAGCCCAAATTTGGAATTTAGAATTGTTTTATTATCTATTTCATATTTTGTAAACTTTTAATGAATTTTTGATTAACAAACTCAACGATTTCAAAGCGCGCAATGGCAGCACTGTACGGAAAAAGAAAACATTTTTATCTCCAGCGCGCGAGACTGGGTACCGGCAATTCTAAAGATATACTTGTTTTAAATTCATTTTGAGATTTTGCTGTTGAACTGTATTTTATACTTTAAGTGCGAAGAACACACAGCACGTTAAAAAAACACCCTTTTGGACGTAATGTGAAATCTGAAAGTTTTCAAATTTTTATATTATTTTATTTGTGTAATGCCTTTTATACATCATTTTAGATTTATTATAGTATTTCAATAGAACACGTGACAACGATTAGATAATTCATCAGATGATGTACATAAATTTGTGCATTCTAAGTTATAAAATGAATTTGATATAACGCTGCTAAGTGAACCTAGCGCTAGAGTGTCGCTATGGTAAATAAATATAGTGAATTTTAAAGAGTGCATTTATTCTTTTGTGGTTTACGCACTATCGAGGAAGTAGATTTAATTCTATTCATTAAGTTTAAATGAAATGCAAGAAAAACGCGTATAATTTAGTATTCTGTACAAAGAAATCATGTTGTGTACAAATCAGATTTTTTAAAAATGATTTTTAAAAATTATTTGTAAACATAAATCTGAAGGATTTATCTTTGCTTTAGGCTGAATTATTAAAATTTGTCCAAAGAAGAATAATATTTCCATATTCTGTTTTAAAATAGTTCTTTTTAAGATAAAAAATATATTGCTATACAATAAGCAGAAACTTTATGTTGCTAAAAATCCTATTTATTACATCAAATGAAGAAATAGATACTCCTCGTTTAATTTAATTTTCCTCTTTTCAATTAAATAGGAAGGAAAACAAACTAAAATTATATTTAATTTCCTTTGGCATACCTTCAGGTTTATCATTAAACAAAAGAATTTGTTTCATTCGTAAAATTAGGGAGCGATAGGTATTCTAGAAGTTATTTAATTTAAAATTTGTATTGCTATTTAGGAAAAGTATTATAGGATATTTACTCAGAAAATTCTCTTTTAACCTGCAAGGTAAATGCTTTTAGTTCTACAGTGATTCCGCTTAACTCTCCATTAATTCATTCATGGCTAACATAATTTCTCAGCTCATTAATTCATTTATGGATAACAGAAAATAAGAGAATATAATCTTCGGCTTCAGGAAATATCAGTCTCTGTCTTTTCCTCTCATTAATACTTATCAACAAAATAAACCTTCCACGATGAAAAAGACTTTTCCTTTTCTCAAATTATTGTATGATAATTCAAAGGTCCTAATTCTTTTCATAAAGTTGGCTGTTTATTGATATTTTTCACTCTGGGAAATATATTTTTACAACAGACTATTGTAAACTTCTGATGGAAGTTAATTATTTTCTCCCTTCTAAGTTTCTAAACATTTCACGACTTCTGAACCTACAGAATATTCTTTGCCAGGCTTACATTTATACATAAAATTTACTTAAAGATTTTTCTTTGTCAATTTAATTACCGAATTTAAAATTCCTAATTTTGATTAATTTACCTAATTTGTTTATATTCATCTTTAATTTATTTCATTCATTTTCTTCGCCTAAGAATGTTGTCTTAATTTCGTAATGTAGATGGAATGAATTTATGTTTTTTCCCCAGTACCGGTACAAAAAAAAAAAAAGTAGCCTCAGAACGTTGAAATTTTGTATGTAGGTTTGCTATAATATGTAGATGTGCACCTTCTATTTTGGGTGCAATCGGCCGCAACAAAAGTATATAAATTTATGTATATATATTACTCTGTTACTCGGCTCCGTGAGCTCAATTATTTTTATTCCTATATATTGGTAAATTGTGCAATTTTTTCTTTAAAAATGATTGAATTATGTTTTTCGTATTTTCCGGTTAAAGGTTTTATGCCTTTAGTAAATCTGCATGCAAGAGTTGTAGAATTATCAACAATTTAAAAGTTCTTTAAATGCGGCTAAGCCTAATTATTTTTCTCATGGCAGACATATTTGCTTACATTTGAAACTTAGGAGAATATTTAATTTGTTGCCAATCTAAAGAATTTAAGCTTCGCAACAACAAAGATAACGCCTTCTTTTATTACTGTGATTTAAATCATGCTTAATTCATTCTGGAATTTATTCGAGGAAATAAGTGTTTAAGATTTACTTCGTAATTTTTAATATAGGTATTTTTATGTTTTCCTGTATTTTTGCATTCTCGCGAAGTGAAAATTGAATTAATTGAATGAGAAATACTGAATCGTCTGTGAAAAACTGTTTCTTTTTTGTTTGTTTAATTTCTTTTACATACTGTTTTAGATTTATTATAGTATTTTTAGATTTATTATAGTATTTATTATAGTATAGAACATGTGACAACGATTAGGTAATTCTTCACATGATATACATAATTTTTGTGCATTCTGATGAGTTATAAAATGAATGAGATGAAACGCTGTTAAGTAAAGCTACCGCCAGAGTGTCGCTGTGGTAAACAAATATGGCGAATTTTAAAGAGTGCATTTATTCTATTGTAATTTATGCGCTATCCATGAAGTAGATTTCATTGAATCATGAATAAGTTTAAATGAAACGCAAAATGCGTATAATTTAATATTCCGTACAAGGAAGTCATGTGGTGTACACATCATTTAATTTTTATCATTATGAGAAAGTGCTTGGAAATAATCATGACGTATTGGGGAACTGTAAGGTAACAGATCCATCATATCGTTGAATTTTTCGGATGTGATGGGACTGGAATGATGATATTAATGGAACTAGTATTATATTTTCACATTTTCGTGGTCTTCCTCGTCTGGGGGATAAATCTAATAATTTAAAATCTGAATTTCAGGAAATCAAGCTTTATACAGCATTTTAAATGGTTTGTTTTTTGAAAATCTACAATAAACGGGAGAAGTAACAACATTCCAGTGAACAAACGAAAATATCAATGTCATTAACAGTTTCCACTCATATATAAACGAAGTAGAGAAATTATATACTATAATTTTGATTTAGATATTCAGTCTTTACTGGCTTACACCACTTTCAAAGTAATTATATTTGTAATTTTATTAACTACGTAAATTTATGTCGACAAGATGACGATAATTTTTAGGATCTTCTTATGAACTGTTTATAGATAACAAAGATAGTTGTTGTAGATAAAAAAATAATAGCAGATGTCATTGTTATCAATAAGTAACTTTCTGTCAAAGTGGAATTAACAACACTTTCAAAGAAAATGGCTCAATTGTATCTTCTTGAACATGTAGGGAGGTGCTGGGTTTTTTTTTTCTTATTAGAGTGAAGCCCACGGAGTTGTCTGCCTAAGGCAAAGAATACCGTGAAAGACTTTCAGAGAAATTGCCTCGTATTCAGGCCCTCTGTATATTTTAATCTGAGGGCTTTGAAAGTTTTCTTTGAAAATAACATTTACTCAGTTTGAAGGAATATAAGAAACTATATTAGTTAAAGTAAATTAAATTTTAAACCAATTATTTAGTATCAAAGTTAATATGCTAGTATTTCATCAAAATATTTAAAATGAAGAATTGAGAATTAGGTAAAGAAGACTTTAAAAAGAACTTTCGAATAATAATAATGCGATTTTTCCAAAATTAGCTGAGCAGTTTAGAAAAATAACAAGAAACAAACTTAATAATCCACACATAAAGGAATTTTAATAATACTGTAGAAACGTTAGGTATTTTTTGAAAGGAGGAGACATGAAAAATGAGCAATGCCCTCAGCGAGACTCGAACCACAGACCTCTCGAATACGCGCTTCGCGTGCTGACCACTAGATCACGAAGGCATGCTAAGAAGCCGGGAGAAATATCTTATGTACTTCCCTTTTTAAAAGGCGACTGGGTATTAGGGGACCCAATCGCCAAATCGTGGTGGTGGAGAATCATCATCCACCACCTTTTTGTTCGGGCGCCACTGTAGAGATATTAGACGATGCTGTAGAAGTGAGAAATGCCCTCGCTGAGACTCGAACCACGGACCTCTCGAATACGCGCCCAGCGTGCTGACCACTACACCACGAAGGCATGCTAAGAAGGAGGAGAAATGCCTTATAATACCTCTAAAACAAATTTGAACATGTTGGTTCTTATTTGAGACAACATAATAAGATGCAGATTAAGACTTACTACCTTAACGGTATTTTATTGAATTATAAATAATACTACCGTATTAACACCAGATCCTTTACTTTTCAACTCTAGTAGTAAAACTAGTTTTCTCTTAAAACAAAACATTGGATTCCAAAAAGAAATCCTGCATAAAAACTGTTGCCACAAAAAATAATACAATGATATGCAAAATGAACATTTATAATTATTAAAATATTTATGATTTACTTTTAAATTAATTACATTTTATTCCGTTACATTTACACATTTTATGCCGTTACAAATATTTTGAAAATTTACTCACACTACTGAATTATGCTGGTTGTTAAACAAGACTAAATTTAGAACAAGTTCACGTTCGAAAACCAACAAAGCTTCAGACGCTATGGAGTTTACAAGCATAAAAATGAAATTTCTCTCTCATCTGACTGGCATAAATTTCTGAAACGCTTCACTATTATAGAGTTTACAGATACTGTATTGGAATAAATTTACATTAAATTTCTTTAAATATTTCTGAGCAAGATTTATCAACCTCACAAATGATTCTGTTTTCCCCTTTAAATCGAGAAGCTTCAACAATAAAGAATATTGCAGAAATTCTTAAGAATAGATGATCAGTTGAAAAATGCGAGAGATTCAGCAGAGCCAACCAATATATTTGGCAGGAAAAGGGATATGAATTACATCGCAAAAATGCAGAGCAGAAACAATTGTTGCTGAAGCGCAATAGAACGCCGAAATGCATGCAAAAGTAGACTGTTTAGTAGCTTTTATAAAATTTTCAGTAAAATACTTCATGTGGACGGTATCTGTTTGTTTTAAATCTATATAAAGCCTAGTACTTCATGACACACTTCTTGAAAATACTGAAAGAGAATATTTAACTCGGTTTTTTACTATCTGAGAAATTTACAAATACCTTTTAAGTGTTTTTAAATGACTCACATTTCAAGCAAAAGGCTTAGTGAGGTTATTTTAAGTTTCATATTTGTAATAATAAAAACTACAGGAAATAACACGTCTGCAAGTAAATTAAATGAATTTCTCGCTGTAATTTCCACTCATGTTTCACATTATAATTATTGTATTTACTCGCTTTTTTACTTCCTTGTACGAAGTAAAAAGGGAGCATTGCAATCGCGAAAAATTTCGGGTAACAGATTTCAAAGCAAATACCCATTTTGATTGCTATCGAATGCAATTTAAAGCTGTTTTTGCGTGACATCTGTACTTAAGGACAGAATAAATTACTGTTTTTTTCCCCAAACGAATTATAAAACTGATTTAAAATGGATTCAGATGAGATTTTACGTACATGTGCGTATATATGTATCTCGCATAACTCAAAAACCACTAACCTCAAAACATTTAAATTTTGTATATAGGACTGCTATAGCATGTAGATGTGCATCTCCTATTTTGGTTGCAATCGGCCGTACCAAAAATATATAAAACTGTTACTCGGCTCAGTGAGCTCAGTTTCTTTATTCTTACATGTTTGTAAATTGTGCACTTTTTGCGTTAAAAGTGATTGAATTATGTTGCTCTTACCTTACGGTTAACGTTTTGATGGCTTTAGTTAACTGCATGCTATAGTTGTAGAATTATCAACAATTTAAAAGTTGTTTAAGTGAGGCTAAGCCTAATTTTTTTTACCATAGCAGCCATATTTGTTTACATTTGAAATTTAGCAGAATACGGGATTTGTTGCCAATCTAGAGAAACTAAGCTTCGCAACAATAAAATAACGTCTTCTTTCATTATTGCGAATTTAATTATCGTAATCCATTCTGGAATTACCATTTAAGTTATTAGATTATCCCATATGTTGACTTATCATAGCGTCCACAACAAATTAAGTCTGTTTCTGCGTCTTCAGTGTCTTTTTGCCGAGTGAGACCAAAAAGTAAACTTTAAGTTTTGTGCACCGAAAAATCTATCTTCTTGCCCGCTGGCCGAATTGCTAGTTTTTGCGTAGAAACTGTTATTTTAATTGTAAAAAATATGTTTAAACTATGTTACCTATATTTTGTGTTTTTTTTTTTTTATCTTTCCCTTTTTAATACAGGTATTTTGAGTTTTTATTTATTTTTACCTCGTTCCGAAGTGAGAACTGAATTAATTGAATGAGAAAAATATTTTTAACGAAATTCGAGAAAATAAGTTTAAATGAAAGGCAGGAAAAAATGTGTATAATTTAATATTCCGTACAAGGAAGTGTGGTATACACATCAAATTTTTTTCTCTGGCGTTTCAGCGCAAGGTTCTGAAATGCTTTAAAATATTCACGTGATTTTCCTCTTCGTCAAGATTTTCAGAAAGGGAGCTTCCTTATATTTTACGACAGATTCGTCCACGTAATGGGTGTTTCGTCTTACTAATTGATTTGCTGGAGAGTTTGGGGTGAATGCGCGTTTGATGAAGTAATTATAATCAAGAACTTCAGGAAAACATGGATATTTAATGCTTTTAATGGTACTGGAAATCACTGCGTGAGGAAAGACATACTGAACGAAGAAGGCGAAGACAGCGGTGACCATCGCGACGACTTATAAGTTGTAGCAACCGATACAGTTCCAGCAGCACTTTTAACTTGATGCATAAGGGGAGTAGCGTGTGCAATAATAACAGCGGATTAGATTTAAGATACAGGAAAGTAGATATGAAGATATTTTATTAGATATTGTAAGGCTAATATTGTTATGGATTCTTATTGCAATGTAGATTTCTTTAAAATAAATAACATTGTGAGAGTTACCTGTAGTTTAATCCTATTTGTTATGTTTTTACTGCAATAGTTTCCATCGGGAGTTACATAATTCGCATAATTTTCCACTTTTGACTTTTTTATATTATCCTCTTTTTTACTAACTTTATCATACAATGGTATGATAAAGTTAGTAAAAAAGAGGAGGACATTTGAATAAATAAGATATTTCTCTGTTTAGTTTTTTGAGATAAATTATTAAGAAATTAGATAGTGAAATGCAAGGATTGAAAAGGAAAACAAAGCACAACAAAACGAGAA
This sequence comes from Stegodyphus mimosarum, assembly GCA_000611955.2. Classification (NCBI taxonomy): domain Eukaryota; kingdom Metazoa; phylum Arthropoda; class Arachnida; order Araneae; family Eresidae; genus Stegodyphus; species Stegodyphus mimosarum. The sequence goes on from KK114452.1 coordinate 145,174, forward strand.
AAAAGTATTTCTTTAGTTTGGGCTGTTACTATGAGAAAGATACAAAGTATTCTCAGAGTTCCGACTGTCAAAAAATTTAAAAATTTTAACAGATTTTTTTAAAAAGTTTTATAACTTACAACTGAGAATAACGAAAATTAGAAGATGTGTTTCTTAAAATGTTTGTTCTTTGAGAAAACAGTAGAAGAACATCTCAGTTCGAAAAACTCTATAAACGCTCGAGTAGGAATATTGAAACCGATCCTACCACCCATGATACTGATGTTTTCAGCTCTTCCAGGGTTTGCAGTCGATTTCCACATATTTTAAAAGTCAAATGGTGATAAATTATGGCTGTACGGGGTCAAGCAATCGCCAAAGCTCTTTAGGGAGTCTCCTGCGAAGAAACGATTGTCGTACTTAATTCTGACCATGTCCAGAACGTTGCTTGTCGAATGTGAACAACTTCAACCAGCTAAAACCATGTATTTTGGATTTAGTGTTAATAGTAAGGATTTAAAATGAACTTTGCGAGCCGCATGGAATAAAAAGCGACTTAATTATTTAGTAAGTGTATAAAATCTGACTTAATACTGGAATTCTTAAAACATAACTGGAGGATAGTAGAGAAATCCGAATAGTAGATGGGCACTTTTGTTTTCCTCTTTCCAGATACATCTTTTTCCTACATCCAGCTTTCGGGTGTTTGGAGGCATGCTGCTTGCATTAGCAGTCTTCAGAACAGAGATCGGGTGAATGTCTGTTAATCATGGGGGGACTTGTCTATTTTTAAAGCTGTTCCATCTGGTTCGTAATACTGAGCATATAAATTACGTAGGCTGCAAGATTTGGGGCTTTCTCGGAAGTATGAAGGCTTAAGTTTATGTAAATTTTCAGGATATTTAGTTAACTGAATTTTTGCTTTAGAGTTGAGTCGCCCTGAATTTCTGTTAATTTCATCTATGGATGGGCTAGCAGCTTCTCGAGATCGGTTGAAAAAGTATTTTTGTAAGTATACCGTCTCAAGAGCCTCTTTCACCACTTAAGGTTGTATATGTGCCTCGATAGTCGAAGAAATTCCAATTTTCATTAAGATGGTATAGTTATATATTTTTTGTAATTTTTTCGTAGTAATTGGAGAGTGGCAGAAAAATGAGTCAATACGCATAAGACTCTGGAGCAGTTTATTTTATTTGCTCCTCATTAAATCATTTTCTGAGGGTTTTGGAAAGTCTTTGGTTATAAAGAAAAACGTTTCACTAAAATAATATAGTCTTTAATTGAAAAACAATTAATTTTAGCGCAAAGAAAATAATTTTGAAACATAATCAGTCTTCGTAAATACATTTTCTTAATTTAGCGAATAAATTAAGAAAGACTCTCAGACTGATGATTCATTCAAATCACAGATTAGCGACATCCATTGAGATAACTTGTGTAAGTTTGTAGAGACATTAGGTTATTTCGGAGCAGGAGACATGAAAAATGAGCAACACCTTCGCGGGGAATCGAATCACGGACCTCTCGGTTACGCGCCGAGCATGCAGACCACTACACCACGAAGGCATGCGAAGAAGGCGGGAGAAATACCTCATATACTCCCCCTTTTAAAGGGCGACTGGGGTTTTGGGGACCCAATCGCCAAATCCCGGTGGTGGAGAATCATCATCCACCACCTTTTTTAGTTCGGGCGCCAGTGTAGAGACATTAGGTTATTTTGGAGCAGGAGACATGAAAAATGAGCAACGCCTTCGCCGGGAATCGAACCACGGACCTCTCGGTTACGCGTCGAGCATGCAGACCACTACACCACGAAGGCATGCGAAGAAGGGGGGAGAAATACCTTATAAGTTTTACAGTTCGGTTTATTGTAGGTATCAATAAATTTTAGTTATGTTCCCTTTTTATTCACTTAATTTATGAAAATATTGGCAATTTGTATCAAGAAATTTTATTTCTATAACCTTTCTTTAATAATTTAACCAATAAAATATCGTAGAATTTATATTTTTTGTGTAGGCCAAAATTTCACTAATTAGTAGTTTTATGTAAAATGTACTATTTTGTCATCTATTTCTGGGTTACGGGCGGTGACAGAAATTTGCTGTTACTTATGCATATTTATTTAAAAATTATGTCTTCGAGGATTAATAATATAGCTATACTAGCGGAAGTACCTGATGTCAGTTAAGTTAGATTGACAGTAACGTATCTAACAAATGAGAGAACGATACCGCTGTAATCCTACTCTAATAACGGTGTAAAAACTTCGATTCATAGACATATATTTTTCAGTTTGATGCGATATGGAACTTGCATAAAAATTTTACATAGAAAAATAAACTAATTCTCTCTCATTGTATCAGCAACAATGGCACGCAGTTTTTTAACGGTTTTCGTCTTCCTAATCAAATGGTCGTAAAAGCTCAAGTTCCTTCCGATATTTCATCTTTATTCAATTTTAGTCGATTAAATGTGGCAAAAAACGGATCATAATTGACTAGAAATCAGTAACGCAAAAAAACAAACAAACACACATTCTTCTTTATACATATAGGTTTCGTAAAACTTAAATTTTTCATTAACAGACTCTGCGATTTGCACGCGAAGAGTGCCAACACTTTTCGAAGTAAAGCATTTTTATCTCCAATACGCGAGACTGTAGCCACTGGGAAAAATCAGTACGAAAATTAGTGTTTTCATAGTTTTAGATTAAATTAGAATTAGAGTTTTAATTAAACTTTAAAATTTAATTAGAGTTAAAATTAGAGTTTTTAATTAATATCTCGACTAATTAAAGCCGTACGAAGATGGGAACAGTCGAAATGGCTTCCCACGAATTTTTGGAATCGGGAATAATGTATTTAACGGTTGGAAATGATATTTTTATTTCATTAGAAATTTTTTTATTCAGAAACTCTACGATTTGAATGCGAGCAGTAGCAACAGTTTTCCAAATAAAGCAAATCTTTAGCTCCAGCGTGTGAGACTGTTGCTACTCGGAAAAAATGAGAGCAAAAATTAGCGTTTTCATAGTTTTTAATTACTATTTCTGATTTTAGCCATTTTGTTTGGGGGGGGGTGAAGTGGATGTCGATCTTTTCCAGGACCTACAAAAGAATGGTAGAAAGTTTGGGGACGACAACTATATATAGTAGTCACTGAGTTAATCGCGAGCAAACACACAAACAGACATTCTTTTTATATATATATAGATAATTGTTAAAAATATTTGCAATATTTTTTTAAATGATAAGTGTGGGAAACTTGACACATTTCAAACTCGAAGCTTAACTACATTCATTTGTAAACTTTTATAATACTGTGTCAGAACTAAGTGTTCTGTGCGTATTCTTGGCAAACATCTTCGTGAACAACTGAAAAGTCTCTAAGTCCTGATCTTGAACAGGGAGCTGAATGCAGCTATGTTCTGGTTGTAGATACTGTGCTTCAGTTGTATAATAACTGCACTTGAAAGGGATTTAAAATCCTCTTTTATTAAATCAATATTATTTACAAATCACTTCCCAACTCGGGAGGGATAAAGACCGCACTTGGGTCTAAAATGAACAATTTAAATAATATTTAAACTAAAGCTAAATAGAAATTTGATTAATCTTTGCTCACAGAGCTAATCGCGGAGTTGGCCTCTAACTAAATGGTGCGTAGCAAGAATTACTAATACTAGCGCACTTGGATTTATTTCAATAAGCAATCACGTAGTAAGCACTATGGCTTATAATTTAGCTGCTAGCTGGTCAGGCGAACGTCGAGCAGAATGACCGTGATCTGACACTAAAAGCTCTCTCACACTGAGAGGTTTCTACCTCTGGTTTAAATAGTACTTGGCTCGACTTCAAATTAGCATAAGCTGAAAACGCGCGCTTCTTCTGACGGGAAGTTGAAACTGAGAAGAGATAGAAAGATTTAAATTAAAATAAAACTTTGTTAGTTTAACTAAAACCTTACAACTGTATAACACTTGTACCGTACCTTTTCACAATCCAAAAGTAAGTTGCAGACTCATTTTCATTTTGAGATCAAGAATACATTAAAATTAGTATGTTTTTAGCTGCAATATTTATAGAATTAAAATGTTTTTAAATAAACCAATACAGACAATATATTTCATGCTTAAGTTCTCGTAAGATGTTAATTTAAGAAAATTATTTAGAAAGCAAAAAGGATATTCTAATACTGCACAGCTTCTTATTATATATAATAAAATTATTCCATAAGACTTTTGCAAGAAAACTATATTGCACTCCCAATAGCTCAATGCTAGTGCATTTACATTGACAAATTTTTGAAATTGAACCTAATATTTGGATCTTTGAGAACAACTTTGGAAAAGACATGGACGTGTACTAAGACAAACATTACTTGCTCTTAGCTTCATAGTTAGTAATTGAATCCAAATAAGCATTTAAACTTCAGTTTCTGTAATGTATGCTTAATTGAGACACTTTAACATCCATTTGTTCAAATATTCTAGCAATATAATCTTTTCGTGGCGCATTCTGAGTTCATTGATTAAAACTTAAAAATCAAAGATTTAGCGAAGTGCTTTAAAGTAATTTCAAAGGAGAGATTAACATATTGGAATCGCATTCTTTAACTAGATTAAACTACAACATGTCTTAAGAGGTTTTAGTTTTTGCATTTAATCTCTGGCTTAGAAGTTACATTTATGACTCGAATAAATTCCAACCACTGATATATTGCTGGCAGAAATACATTTTGAGTTTTATCTCAAATTAGAATCTAATTTAACTTGTGAACATGCCAAAAATGTTGACAATTATATTAATTCTCCCAATAATGCTGGCATATAGTTTGTAAAATTTTATAATAATTAACCAGTTATCTTATTATGCTGGCTTTACTTTCGGATTTACAGTTGTAAATTAATTAAGCAATTAGAATACAAATTAGTTTAAACATAAATAAGCTATGAGTCTTTGAGTTTGCAGCATAGGCTGACTGTGCCTAGATTTCTTGCTGATGAATTTTAATTTGCTTAAGCTTCTGCTAGCCGCTATTGCTTCGCGAATACTTAGGGATGAGCCATGGTTTTTTTTAAGATTGTTGTTTTTACATTTCGCATTTAATTTAATTTGAGTGCGTGTTTAGTTCTCAATTTAGCGTACTTCTGTTTCTGTTAGACATTTGAGTTTATGTAATTGTGTTAATAGATCGTGCTAATAAATTGATTTTATTCTAATCTTCTGCCTGAGCTCAGTACTTGCAATAAAAAGGTAAGCGGAACGAAACCTCACTTGAGAGTCTCTAAGGTTACTTTAAGATGACTTGATACTTTAAACAACAGTGTAAACACGTAAATTAATTTTAATTCAATTAAGAATTCTTTCGCACGTAAATAATTCTTTCCTCTTCGTTTTGCTATCAGTTGGTTTTTTCAGTTCATAAGTTCAACCTAAATTGTAGTTACGCAAACTTAAACGTTTTGATCTGCGCTATTTACTGATTGTGAATCGAAGTTGTTTTGCAAGTAAAGGGTAACTGATATCCTGATTAAATAGATTAGTTAGATTACTCCAGTATAGTTAGATGGATTCATGTATATAACTGCTTGTGTAGATTTATTCCGGATATCTAACAGGTTGTGCAATCCTATTTACAGAAACCAGTGTATAATTCAGAGGAAAAATATAACATTGTTGCGTGCGTAGGGGTTCGTTATGGATTGAATGCACAAGTCGTTAAAAAGTTAACAAAAATTTATTCTTTCCACAAGAAATAAATCAAAATGCTTAAATATTTCTTCAGAGATATTCTCACAATATCACAATATCTCAAACGTTCAGCAAAACTCAATTCAAAACGGATAAACTAATTCTATCTCACAGCGAAATCGCTACAGCATAAAGCAAACAATCAACATTTCGCTTTAAACTGCTACAACTACAACAACAACTGAGATGAGGTGTTTCAATTCAGTTTTTATAAGCTTTTTAATTATAACTAGAACAATCTCGATTTTTCTAGATTTTCTGGATGGCAACAGTAATTACGAGATATTTATTTTATTGAATATTAAATGCGCGCTCTTTTATTTTTATTTTTCCGACGTAGCTTTCTCTTCAAAAATCATTTAAGTTGCACGGGAAAATAAAGCAATTTTAATTACAATTCTAAATAAATAGCGAAATAAATATGAAATCCGTAACAATATTTAAAATAAATCCAAAAATCCGAGAAATATTATAGATCTTTTATTTTACGATATGGGTTACTTTTAAGCAGCATTTAAAATAACTATGTTTTTTATTCATTACAACAGCCAAAATGGACATACGAGTTTTTTTAAACAATCCCTGGCTCCAAATAGTAGCTACAAATTTTGTTGTCACAGGAAATATAACGTAAGAAATGCAGAATAAATTATTAGTACAGTTGTAAGGTTTTAGTTAAACTAACCAAGTTTTATTTTAATTTAAATCTTTAATCTTTAGACACATGTTATTGCATCAGTGTGAGACTTTCTAGGAAATTGTCTCGGGGAGACGTTGGAAGTAAGGATGAATGATGTCACTGACGTACCCAACACTTCGTTGGGCTGATTTTTACGACAGGTCATCTGCTGGTAAATCCAATAGAACCCCATATAAGACTACTTCTTGGCTGTTATGCTGGATAAAAATTCAGTTTCCTTGGCAACTCTCACCCTTTTGGTGGTGATATGCGATTATTTTCCACTAAACAAAACTGAATTCGCCAAAGAAGACGAAAGTTTTTCCAGTTAATCGGTCAGACATAAGTTGTATACCCAGTGCAGTCTAGAAGCACTGTGCTGAGGTATCAAAAATGACCTAAGAAGCGTTTGAGAGCCCATGATCCAGAACACAGTAAACGGGGGTCTACTATGGCAGCTGACCATTAGGGAATGTGTTACCATTAGCCATTGCTGTGCCAATCCAGTTGATGACGTGGAATGGCACAAGCCAAAGCCATCCCGAAGAGAATTTCTTTCTCGTTATTATCTGCATACGATGTTCATAATCTTCTATTCGAGTTTCAAGTTCGTCTTCAAACTAGACCCTGGATTTTCTTTCAACTATAGAAACATTTCGCGTCACTCGCCTGGCACAATGCAACGAGTTTACATATCCAAAGTGCGTCCTCTGTCCAAATCCTTGCCGTGATTTTACGGTTGTTTTGCAAAACGTACAGCATCCGTATTCGTAGCTGGAGAAGGATTAAACGTTCTATCAAACCTTGATATAAAGCAATCAAGGTTAATTTCTGAAGGGTATGTTGTAAGGTTTTAGTTAAACTAACCAAGTTTTATTTTAATTTAAATCTGTCTATCTCCTCTCTGTTTCAACTTCCCGTCAGAAGAAGCGCGCGGTTTCAGCTTATGCTAATTTGGAAGTGGAGCCAAGTACTATTTAAGCCAGACGTAGAAACCTCTCAGTGTGAGAGAGCTTAGTCTCAGATCACGGTCACTCTGCGCAACGTTCGCCTGACCAGCTAGCAGTTAAAATTTATAAGCCATAGTGCTTACTACGTGATAGCATTGTAAAACCATTTGAAGTGCGTTAGTATCAGTATATCTTGCTACGTACCCTTTCAGGTAGAGGCCAATCTCCGCGAATCGCTCTGTGAGCAAAGTTTGATTTAATTTCTATTTTAGGTTTAGTATTGAAATTTATTTGATTGTTGAGTTCGACCCAAGTGTGGTCTTTTACTTTCTGTATCTCTCCCGAGTTGGGAAGTTGTAAATAATAGTGATTAAATAAAAGAGGATTTTAAATCCCTTCACGTGCAGTTATTATCTAGCACAGCAGTTACATCAGAACACAGCTTACGTTTCATCAGCTCACTGTTCCAGTTCAGGACTGAAAACTTGAGAAGAAACAGCCTGGTAAATATTTCACAATGTCTGCAAAGAACACACACAGAATACTCAGTCCTGATAATGTTTTGAACCCTCATTCATATAGGTCAGGAATTTAAATAACAGTTGAGCTGAAATGCTTAAATCTTTTCTGCATTTTCTGTTTTATATAAGCCTAAAATTGTTGTAATTATTATCTTTCTAGTCGCTCTGTTTTTAAGAATAGTAATGCATATAAAAATACGTAGTACAAGCCTATGAAAAAAGACAGTTTTTTATTTCAATAGTGTGTAAAAAAAATAACGGCACATATTTGAACGTATGTAATATCTAAATCCTTTATATACTTGAACGTTACTAAATATTCTAATGAGGAATTTTTTTCCATAACTGCTTTTGATAGTATAATACAGTATTCGTTAAAACAGTATTAAAGCCTTTTATTCTAAACAGCAAGAAAAAAAACTTACATTTCGAACCATGTGGAGGCATCTTTGAAAAACATCTTTTTTGTTTCGTTGTGTTTCTGTACTTATTTTTTTTCTTTACCGTTTGATAGATTCTGACCATTGACTTATTAGTAACAGACGATAGAACCTGATGTTAAAAAGAATAAAAGGTAATCTAATTTCCAGTATATTGTATTATATGTTTTTACATAGTATTTCCTCAGATATACTTCGCAACAACCCGAAAAGTATGAAGCATACTTTGGACAAAATGTGCGGAAAGAAATGTGTACTTAATTATTTACGCTTTACGACTTATATTTTGCTATGACCAACCTCTTTTCAGGTTTACATAACCTGACTATTGAACCTAACAACTTTGTGCAATCAGGCTGTTCGTGCTCTACCATGGGAGGCTACTGTTTTGAGATAATTTCTGTTGAAGAATTATTGATGCTTAGAAATGTAGACTTCTGCTTAGGAATCTAATTAGTACCCCTTTTAGCTTTCTCTTCTGATTGGGTTCCCATTTCACAATTTTATCAACCCTGTATATACTTGAAAATCGAATTTTTGCTGTTAGAATCATTTTTAGCGGAATTAAAAATTTTTTTTAAGATTTCCATTATGGTATACTGCCATGCATTTTCTTGTTGAAGACATTATTTTATTTTTATGAAGCCTTTCAATAAGTAATGTACATGTATTAAAATGCGTATGGGATCCCTACGTTCCATAGCCACCAGAGGGCATCACCTGTGCGCCTGCAGCGAGAGCGAGGTGGAGACGAGGATGTCAGAGAATCACACGAAGGTGGTGACAATGGTAGTAAGCGCGAATAGACGCAATTCAATCTGTATAGTTTTTTCTTTATATCATTAGATGTTTCCGTGGCGTGGAAAAAGTGTGGAAGTGTAATTTACTAAAAGATATCATCTTCAACCCCCACCCACATATATATGCCCTGAATTACTCTATATTTCATTAATTGCCAATAATTTTATTATTCTAAAAACTGACTTTGCCTCGAGTTTTTGGAGATGCATCTGCTGTGCAGTTACCTCGCCGGGACTCGAACCTGGACCTCTCGTATACGCGCCGAGTGTGCTATCATTACAAATTAAAGGATTGATTTGTATTAATTGTATAAGTTGACTTCCTTTAATGAAAGTCATATACCGTGTTCACTTTACGACCAACGGTTTCGAAAATAGAGGCAGGGAAAAGACTTTGATATACAAGGGGAAGAATTAATTACTAGTTTAGAATTCACTTATCAGTCCTTTTGCGTCAGAAAATAGCATTTGAAATCTTTACCATGATTAATTAATTCAAAAACATAAATCCTTATACTTTCTAGATGAATTTAATTGCGAAAACTCATAACCCTAATTTTCAAGTAACATTTTAAAATTAATGTCATTCTCTTTGTAGAGTCATGAGGAATTTTAAAGCATGAAAGGGAGCAATATCCTAACCAGGACTCTAACTTGGATCTCTCGAATACGTGCCTAGCGTGCTACCGTTATCAGGATTTCTGTAGATTCTAGTTGATTTCGGAAACATAATTATAGTCCTCAGTAGGAACCGGGAGCTTACTAAAAGCTATGCTCGTGCGTGTGTAGAAGATACAACAAAGATAAAGATGGTGCAAATTACCCTTTATTTGCTTCTCCATATTACATACGTTCCGCACTTCGAGATACAAAGACCAACCACTTGTAAAAGAATATAAAACCATTAACTCACTAAAATTTAAATAAGAGCTAACTTTTAAATATCTTACACAGATAACTAGCACTAAGACTAGCCTTTTAAATTACTGCGTCTGTAGCACGCAAACTGCGGAAAACTACATTATGTCTTTAATTTTCAAGGGGGTTAACCTCTGGCCTTAAAGACGGACAGTAACGGATCTCAAGCTCGCGTGTTGACTCGTAGCAAGAGAGCTCTCTCTCCTTCTTTCTACTCTTGGCAAAAAGCCGCAACTTAAATACTTAAGCGTTAGCGAGTACAATTTGCATAAACATATTCACGCGTTAATTCTGGCCGAAAGTGGAAAATAAGAGATGATAGTAAAGTGTTAAAAATAAAATAAACGTTAGTGAACTTAAGATCCTTACACCGTTACACCACGAAGGCATGCAGAAAGGAAGAAGAAAATATTTTATATATTTCCCTTTTTAAAGGGCGACTGGAGATTAGGGGTCCCAATCATCCAATCCTGGTGGTGAAGAATCATCATCCACCCCCTTTTTAGTTCGGGCGACACTGTAGTGTCATTAGGATTTTTAAAGCAGAAACATAAAAATTGAGCAATGGTCTCGCCGGGACTTGAACCTGAATCTTGTGAATAAGCGCCGAGTGTGTTACCGTTACAAAACGAAAGCATGGAGAAAAGCAGGAGAAAATGCAGTAAAAAGAAGATAGTTTCTGTGTGATTAAATATGAATGCTGTACTTTTTATTTTCAATTGAAGAAGTCAATTTTGGTTAACAAACACATGAAAGAAATTAGAGTTCAGAAGGAAATCCAGTTGAAAGGAACCTTAGCATGTTATGTGAAGTTTTATGGAGTTTCTTATAATCAACAGCTTTTTACTGATAAGTGATTGTCATTTGTAAATTCGCTAAAGAAGTCAGGAAAAAAAATCCTGAATCTAGAAAAAACATAAGAAAAGTCTGTTCTAGGCAAAAGTAAGTTCTAGGCAATGAATGATTAAAAACATGCTCAAGGACTGAACATTTCAATTATGAGAATGTTAGAGTTTCGAGATGGAGTAGTAATCAGAGTGATTGGTTCGAATACGTTAAACCATGAATCTCTTATCTCACTGCGGAAAGAAAGAAACTGGAGACGCACTGAAAAGAAAACTGATATAGTTCAGTCCTTTGAAGTTGAACATTGCCATAAACACATATATTGGATTGGATACGTTAGAAAGATTTTATGATTCGTCAGCAAAGTAAGAAATGGGATTGGTCATTGTAGATAACGCCATAAAATGAACATCGCAGAGCCTCAGAGGTTAGGAAATCTATAAGAAAAGCATTTACCCAACTAGAGTTTTTTAAAGAACTATTACAAGCACCTGTAAGGAAAATGAATAATGGAAAAGAAACTTTGCTTATTTCTCCAGTAGTCTACTCACCAAAAAATATAGATGAACGTTTTAGTGGAATGAGCTGTAAATTTGAGATAGCAGAAACCAATGAAGCATCAAATGCATAAAAATAAACCATTCACATTTATTATATATGATGTGTGTAATGTAATAATGCCTAAATAAGATTCAACAATACCATGAACTAAAAAAAAACCACACTGGAAGATCAAGAAAGAACTAGGCTCTCTTATACAATATTCATGAAAAAAAAAAATCTGAAAGATTTCAGATTTTAAATTACGTCCAAAGGCGCGTTTTTTTGACGTTTCGTGTGCTACCTTTTTTTTATTAAATATCATGTACTACGTACTCAAACCATAAAATTCAGTTCAAAATCAATATCGCAAAATCATTTTAAAATGAACATATCTTTAGAATTTCCGTAAGTCTCGTGCGCTGGAGTTAAAATGTTTTTTTTTCCGTACAGTGTTGCCATTGCTCGCTTTGAAATCATTTAGTTTGTTAATCAGAAATTCGTTGAAATGTTACAAAACATAAAATCGATAATAAAGCAAATTTCAAATTCAAAATTAGGGCTTCCAGATGCCCATATTCGCAGTAGGATTACGTCATTCAAAATTCGATGGCTCTAGGTTTTATCACAATGCGAGAAACATGCATACATTTATGCAGATTTTTCATTTTTTAAAATTTAATACAGAGCGATAACACTTAGTGGCAACAATTTGAAAAGTGAAACGGGCATTCAGAGTGAATCGACGCAAAATCGCAAAACGAAAGTAATGGTCCTTCGGGACTAAATCCCTTTGGACTAAATATTCCAGATGTGATAACTATATACTAACGGTTTGTTTATACAGTAACTGCAGTTAACTCATTTTAATTCACTTTCTAAAATGTAAGAAAAAAACAGGTGTAGCTTTTGTTTACACTTTTGTTCATATGCAGATTTTATATTTTTTAAACTTTAATGCAGAGCGATAACATTTAGTGGCAACAATTTGAAAAGTGAATAGGGCATTCAGAGTGAATCAACGCAAAATCGCAAAACGAAAGTAATAGTCCTTCGGGACTAAATCCCTTTGGACTAATAAGTCTCTCATAGTGCTTAAAATAACCCAGCAGTAGGAAAATTCTACTGCAATTCTGTCTCTGCGCCACTTAACGAAACACATTGCCAAATGATTGCTTTAAAAACTAATTCTTATAATCTGATTTATCCTGTTGAAATTGCAACTCTTGACAATATGTCATTTAAGCAAATGTAGGTACCACTATTTTCTGAGTTGATTTTAGTGGTCATAAGAGAAAAATTCTGATGTGTACACCACATGATTTCCTTCTGTGAAACATTAAATTATGCGCGTTTTTCCCTGCCTTTCATTTAAACTTATTTCATTAGAGCTATATTTCTCATTCAATTAATACGGTTCACATTTCGCGATAAGGCGAAAATACGTAGAAACTCAAAATATCTATATAAAAGTTGAAAAATATAGAAAAACATAAAACACCAAAAACAGTTTAAACAATTTAAAGAACAATTTTTACAATTAAAATTACAGATTCTATGCAAAGTCAAGCAATTCAGTCAGCGGGCTAGAAGGCAGAATATTTCGGTGCACCAAACTGAAAGTTTACTTTTGGTCTCAGTCGCCAAACAGATATGAAAGGCGTAGAAACTAACTTCATTTTTTGTAGACACTATGCTGACTCAAAATATGGGTTAATTTACTAACTTAAATGATAATTTCAGATTGGATTAAGCATAATTTAATACGCAATAATAAAAGAAGACGTTACTTTGTTGTTGCGAAGCTTAGTTTCTCTAAATTGGCAACAAATCCACTATTCTGCTAAGTTTCAAATGTAAACAAACGTGGCTGCTATGGCCAAAAAATTAGGCTTAAACAACTCTTGAATTGCTGATACTTCTACAACTATAACATGCAGGTTAACTAAAGGCATAAAGCCCTTAACCGGAAGATAAGAACAACATAATTCAATCCCTTTTAACACAAAAAATGCACAATTTACAAGCTTATAAGAATAAAGAAACTAAACTCACTAAGCCGAGTAATAGAGTGTATATATGCATACATATATTTATACATTTTTGGTGAAGCCAATTGCAACGAAAATAGAAGGTGCACATCTAGCAGTCCTATATGCAAAATTTCAACGTTCTGAGGCGACTCGTTTCTGAGTTATGCGAGATACATACATATGTACGTATAGACACCACGAAAAAATCTGTTCTGAATCCATTTTAAATCAGTGTTATAATTTTTTGGGGGGAAAACGAGTCCTCTAATCTGCCCTTACGTAAGGATGTCACGCAAAAACATCGTTATATTGCATTCGATAGCGGCCAAAATGGATATTTCCGTGGAAATATGATACTCAAAATTTTTCGTGATTACAATACTTCCTTTTTGCTTTGCACAAGAAAGTAAAATCTAAACGTGTTTTCATTCTAATGCATCTTTATTTTATTAGTTCTAGTCTATTATTTTAGTAGATGATTTAAAACCCTTAAAAATAATGATGCATGATTTAAACTAAGTAACTTGTTAGAGTAAATTAATGTAACTTTTACATAACGAACCTTGACAACGTCAAAAATAAACGAACGCCAAACGATAAACTGTGTTGGTGAGAGAAGATTCTACTTATGTTCTGACGCAGAAGTCTTAAAAATATTTTGCTCTATCGTTGTACAAGAGCCTTATTCTTTTTCAGCCATTGTTACCTTCACTTTATGGAATATACTCCTGCTATTATTGTTAAATTTGGTAAGCCTGAAGATATATTATTATATTATAAATGAGCCTCTTTATTTCAACACTTCGATTTAAGCGTTTGTGTAAAGACTGTTAACTTTGATTTGTATTCTATTTGTGTTCTATTTGAGTTAAGCAAATTTTCTAAGTTGTTAAATAATGATTTCGTAGTTATTCTGTAGGGATTTATATTTATTTTAAATAATCAATTTAATTTAATTTGAAATTACTTTCCCATAAGCCTTCATTTCCCCTAATTGCCAATGACAGAATATTTAAATTTGATAGCGCGTGTGAAGGAATGCAAATTCTACTTTGAGAAGAAAAGGTTTAAATACTAAGTTCTAGAAGGGAAAGTTAGAGAGGGTGGGCGAACTCTGTGAGTTTTGTAGCATTAGCTTCGGCTTAGCATTTATTGCTGGTTAAACGTGGTGTAACAGCTGCTGCCGCTAGATTTTCAACGCTCTTTTAGGAAACAAGGTGGTCTGAGCCCTGCAACGTAATTCTACTACTTGTTAATATCTTCTGGTCTTTAGTTTAGTTCTTGCTATTTGAGTTACCGTCCGAGTGAGGTGTTGTTTGTTAGCGTCAAATCGACGCATTGTGAATTTGAAAAGAGTTTATAAAGGGTTCTTTTCACCCTTCTCCTGTGTAGTTCCTACAAAAATTTACTACACGTTCAGTTATCACTTAGAAGACAGACAAGTGTACATTACCATTCTAACTTATGATTCTTTAATAAAACTGTGCTAAATAGAGGATAGTATAGTGAAACTTCTTAACTGTGTTAAATGTAAGACATATCATAATAAAGTTTAGATAAGTCTGAAAAAATTAAACAAAATTTTAGTCAGATTGTTGTAAAATATAGCTTATTATATATCCTTTTTTGAAATGAATAGACGGAATAGCGGAAATTCCCAAACTTAAAGAATATAGCTAAAATAAGTGATCAAACAATATTCGGCTTATAACTGCTTATAAAAATAATTTCTTAATAATTTACCTAGGACATCAAGGTATCCAATTTGACTTTTCATGGGTGATGTATTCACTTGGCACATATAACCGCCTTTGTCGGCCTCTTGCACATTGCGGATTTGCAGAATGAAGTTCCGATTCTCGCTGTGGCTTAGTCTGATGCGATAGTTACGTGTGATAATGTGATGGTGAATAGTTAAAATAGCCTTTGTTTCCACTTTAATCCAAGCTGCCTGTAAAAAAAGATCTCGATTAATTGTGATTTATTAAAAGAAAAAGTAACGATAATGCATTTATTAAAATACAAATAAAACCATGTTCACGTGTAATTTACATGTAGACAAAGAGAGATTATACACCAGTTATATACACAGTCCAGTCACATTAATGTGACCACCACGTACTTTCCATGTCAGAGTTAAATAACCAATCACAGGTGGCAGCACAGTGCAGTTGAGCGTATATAAAGGGTGTGTGAGGGCTTCGGAAAACATTTCAATCGTTGGCGTAATGCAGAAACGAAGCGATTTATCCGACTTCCAAAAGGGCATGATCATTGGCTTTCGGGCCAAGGGTGGAAGCATTTCCGAAACGGCTGAGTTTGTGAACTGTTCGCGTGCCGCCGTGGTAAAAGTGTACAGTGCATGGCAAAATGGGACTGTCCAAAATCAGCGACGTGGCAAATGTGGTGCACCACGGGCCATAGATGACAGAGGCGAACGACGGTTGCGGAGATGCGTTCGGGCAGATAGACGGGCTACCGTTGAGCAACTGACCACCAAAATGAACCAAGGGGCTACCAAAAGTGTCTCCCAAAGTACTATTCAGCGAACATTGCTGCGTCTGGGCCTCCGAAGCAGACGCCTGGTTCGTGCACCTATGCTGACTGCTGTTCATCGACGGCGAAGGCTAGAATTTGCACGCCAGTACAGCAGCTGGACGTCCACTGAGTGGCGACAGGTTGCGTTTTCGGATGAATCGCGTTTTATGCTCCATCGGACAGATGGACGTTGGCGTATAAGGCGTGAAACCTCTGAAAGGAACCACCCTGCAACCATTGCCGGAACGGTCCAAGCTGGAGGCGGGAGCATTATGGTCTGGGGAATGTTTTCCTGGCATTCTCTAGGTTCACTGATCATTGTGGAAGGCACAATGGATCAATACAAGTACGCATCTGTCCTTGCGGACCATGTTCACCCCTACATGCCCATTGTTTTTCCTCAGGATGATGGCATCTTCCAGCAGGACAATGCGAGGTGCCATACAGCTGCCAGTGTACGTGCGTGGTTCGAAGAGCACCAGGATGAGTTTACCGTCCTCCCCTGGCCAGCAAACTCACCTGACTTAAACCCAATCGAGCATCTGTGGGACCATCTCGATCGAGTTGTTCGCGCCATGGATCCTCAACCGCGTAATCTAGCGCAGCTGGCCACGGCATTAGAGTCGGCATGGCTCAACATCCCAGAGAACACCTTCAGGGACCTATGTGACTCTCTTCCTGCACGTCTCGCAGCAATCCGCTCTGCGAAAGGTGGTTATTCTGGCTTTTGACAGATGGTCACATTAATGTGACTGGACTGTGTACAATGGGTTTTATTGCAGGCCACCAGGTATGAAGGAAAAAGTATTTTTTGAATATGAAAACAAACAAGAGCAATCATGGAATAATATACTCAGGTAAAATCGTGAAAATCATAGCAAGATTGATCTTATGCTGTAATAAATAAACAAAGAGGTATTTTTAAAATTTAGTGGATGTCATAATGAATAAAAAATGTCGCTCGAAGACTGCGTTCTAATTAAATGGTTCAAATGGTTTCCTTTTTATTTTAGAGCCTCCGGTAACGAAGCCGCAGATGCCGTACATATACGCTAACAACCGGATCCAGCAGTGTCACTAATCGAGCGGCAGGCTAATGTTTCAGGATTCAGGGAGGCTTTGAGTAGTAGAATCAAGAATCAACAGAAAATGGCCCGGTAAACAACAGAGTAAAACAACCTGTCACCGGTCCTATCTACCGATCTACATTTCTCATTGCATGTCAGAGATTACAAAATAAGTACCACATAGTTCTGGACCAGACGATTTCGATCAAGAAAGTGTGCTAAACAACTTACCGGACCATCCGAGAGGTAAGTCATTTGCTGCCCTTTTTTTTTTACCACTGGGCATAAAAGCCTTTCAGCCCATCTCTTTCGATTTGGAATTAACTGTAGCTCACAGATCCGTCTGTAAGTGGACGGACCTACGAACGCCCTTCATTTTAATGCCTCCTCTGTTGCCTTGTCTGACATTACCTTTTACCTCTGCTACTAGAAAGCGTGAAATCGCTTGAAGAATTTTAAATTTTGAGGTTTTTTTCTAGTCTTGGTATCTTATATTTGTATATTGTAATGTTCATGATTTTTGCTTGCATACATTTTCTCTTTGTCTCTGCCCAAGGTCTTTTGCCCACAGGCCCTCTGCATTTGGAATAAAAAAAAAGATGAACAAATAAATAATTTTATAAACTTTCCAGAAAACAATACAAGACCAATGGAATAGTCATCCTCTGAGTTCGCGTATCGTTTAGAAATTGTACAACATTCCAATTTGGAATGTATCAGATATAACATTTCACCTCCATGCAAAAAGAAGTACGTGGGCTAAGAATATCTTTCGATACCCCAGCATTGCGATACAGAGAGCTGATAAACCCTGTTAACTTATAACACCTTCATAACCTGCCTGCGCATGGTCCGTAATGATCTGCTGTCAATTATTAGTTTTCCAAATATTTTTAGTTTACGCCTGCATTTCAAGCACATATTTTGCTCAACTTGTTCCTAGAATTTGTTTAGCAGATGCCTTCTGGAAGTGATATGTGGATACTAATTAAGAAATTTTAGATATTTGTTGTACATGTGCTTCATCAAATTATTAATTAATACTCATCAATCAATAGGGAAACTGAGTGGCGACGATTATGGACTTCTCAAAGCAATTTTAGCTAAGAAACTCTGCACAGATTCCTTCAGGAGCAGTGGAGTATCTAGGGTATATTAGGCAGGACGCGTGTCATGAGCGCCACTGACAGGAAGCGCCATGTGGAGCATTTGTGTCCGTGAAACGAAATCAGAAAGAGATAAACTTAATTTCAAATATTTTAAAGGGGGGAGCAATTTAAATTCTTGCAAGGAGGGCATCTGAATTACATACGGTACTGGATTCCTGGCTCGACAACTCAGTCAACACTAGGAACTTGTTCTGGATGATATATTTATGATCAAAATTTAGAATATTTGAGAAACAGTTAATAACCTTGTGTTATGTAGGAAATGTTGTGTTGATGATTGTCTGCAAATTCAAAAAAGATAAAAATAAAAAAAAAAAAAAAAAAAAAAAAAGAATTCAAGTTAATTATTTCCTTCATTTAGAAAAATCAATCTTATTTAATTATCTAAATTACTAATTAAGGTATTAATATTTTAGTTTGGTAATATTTATATTTTTTTTTGAAATATATATATATATAATGCTTCAATATTATATCCTTGTATTTAATTATGGTGTTTGTTCTTGGGTGGAAAGATTGGTGAGGAACGAAGTTTTGCAGTGTCATTGTTGTTCGGGTAAGGATGAATCATCTTAGAATGTTCTAGAAAGATTTTCTTTGTTTTCGTTGTCGTGGGAAAACGGTGTACGTGAGGAGATTTAAAGGGTTGCTGTTTAGGAAACAGAACACTTGTTTCTTTAGAATAGAAAAATAAATCTAAATGCAGATTTGAATAACATATATAATGGGCTGACAGATATATTTTAGTATCAGCCTTGTAAATGAATGCAATTCCTGAATTGGAAGATGTAAAAAGGAGCTACGCGGCAAAAGTCAAATTTTACAAAAGCTCCTCCCCCCCCGAAAAAAAAGAAACTACCCCATTCCTCACAGGAATGTCAGAAGACGTTTAAAAAACGCTGAATTACATGGATCTTAGTTATATCGATCTCATAATTTTCTGTTATTGTCTTCTGATATTCTTGTGAGGTATGTCCGATATCTCCTTTTTACATCTTTTGATTCATTTGTATAATTACGTAAATGTTTAACGATCTATTCTGAACGCGTACAGGCAAAGAAATATTTAGAACATGTTCACTTGCGTTCCATTGTTCCCTCATTGTTACTCGGACCAGAAACACGCTTCTTAAGTATCTTTAGCTCCAAATCACAGACGGTAATGCAGATGTTGGAAAGCTACGGTCAAACTGCATGCCTGTAGGCAGTAAATTCGGAATTATGTGTATAACAGAAACATTCTGATAACAGAATTCTGATAACAGATTCGCGTATAACAGAAACATTCTGATCAATACGAACTAAAATATGGCACGGAAAGTCAAAGTTCTGTCACTTGTAGAAACTGGAAGGAAGTGTTACTATGAATAATCTTAGGAGATTAAATTAATATCACATGTTAATTGCCGGTAGAAATCTAATTTACACAAATGTGTGTATACGTATGTTATATGTCTACACATATGCTGTAAAAATCCGTAGTGTATTGTTGCGTACGTACGGATTATTAATCTTTCCACAAGAAACAAATCAAAATGCTGAAATATTTCTTCAGAGACATTAGTACAATATCACAATATCTCAAACGTTAAACAGAATTCGCTTCAAAACAGATAAAGTTAATCCAATCTCACAGCGAATTCCCTACAATCAATCACAGCATTAAGTAAACAAACAGCAGTTCGCTTCAAACAGCTACAACAACAACTGAGATGAGGTGTTTCAATTCGGCTTTTATGAGATTTTTAGTTATCACTAGAACAATCATGATTTTTCTGGATGGCAACAGTAATTACGAGATATTTATTTATTAAATATTAAATGCACGCGCTCTTTTATTTTTATTTTTCCGACATAGCTTTCTCTTCAAAAATCGTCTGCGTGTAAGGTTTTAGTTAAACTAACCAAGTTTTATTTTAATTTAAGTCTTTCTATCTCCTCTCTGTTTCAACTTCCCGTCAGAAGAAGCGCGCGTTCTCAGCTTATGCTAATTTTGAAGTACAGCCAAGTACTATTTAAACCAGAGGTAGAAACCTCTCAGTGTGAGAGAGCTTTAGTCTCAGATCACGGTCAGTCTGCTCGACGTTCGCCTGACCAGCTAGCAGATAAAATTATAAGCCATAGTGCTTACTACGTGATTGCATATTGAAATAAATTGAAGTGCGATAGTATTAGTGTTTCTTGCTACGCACCAGTTAGTTAGAGGCCAAACTCCGCGAATTGCTCTGTGAGCAAAGTTTAATTAGATTTCTATTTTAGGTTTAGTATTAAATTTATTTGATTGTTAAGTTAGGCCCAAGTGTGGTCTTTTACTTTCTGTATCTCTCCAGAGTTGGGAGGTTTGTATTTAATAGTGATTGAATAAAAGAGGATTTCAAATCCCTT